>CAUYON010105217.1:0-111258 GCA_963573935.1 Arctocebus calabarensis
CAATGTCTTTATATAGTGATCAAGAAAATGCCATGAAGGCTAACTGTAACAGTATGATCAAAACATTTCTGAATGTATATGAATCGTGCCCTATGATTGCACCAATGTACAGAATTATGATTCAATAAAATTATAAAAAAATAAATAAATAAAATAAAATGAGCAATGCTTTCAAGTAAAAAACAAATGATTTAAAGAGCACAGAATAAATCTAAAGAAATAATAACAAATTAAACAATAAAATTAAGGGTAGAAATCAATGAAACAGAGAATAAGATACACACTATAGAAAATTAAACAAAACAAACGCTTGACCTTTGAAAAGATTAACTAAGTTGGATTAGTATGACCAGATGGACCAAAAAAAAAGAGAGAGAGAGAGAGAGAAAAGATTAAAATAAAATATTGAATGGAAAGTTTATTTTTTTATTCAATTCAAGTAAAACTTTTTGAATAGGAGACTGCTGATTTTAAAATAATTTAAATAAATTATATTTATTAATAAATTAAATGTAAATATATTAAAAATAATCAGAACAGTGTATTATAGATTGATACAAAATACATGTGAAATTTAAATGAAACTAGCTTTCTGAATAAATCATGTCCCTTATGACACTTGCAGTCAAGATGAGTAACAGCAGCCACCCTGAAATGCTTGGGGCAGGAGCTGTGCAGTCAGGGCCCCAGAGAGGCTGCCTGCAGGGTGTGTGTGTGGGGGTTGTTGCTCTCTGCAGTGCCAGGCGATACACCTGTGGCTTCTAGAGCCACGTGGCCTGATGAACTTGACTTTGACCCAATTACTGGTATGTCCCATTCCAATGTTGTCACTTTCTGTGTATATCACTCTGTGCAGAAGTTCAGGCAGCACCACCTTGAGGCATTCTGTCAAAATAATAAAACATTTTGAGACAATTAAAGCATTTTTCTTTATTCTCATTAGCCATAATATTTAATTATATCTTTTCTTCAAATCTTGTGCTGAAAACCAACAGCTTTTTTTTAACCATTCCAGGGCTGATGCATTGGGTATACATTCTGACTATTTCTTACTAAGCCTATTCAGAGTAGCCTGGACTACTCATGGCCATGTCATTCTTGAGTTTTTAGTGAACTTCTGTGATGAAGATGCACAGGGTCTGTGGAACTAGGAGAATATGCGGTTTACAACAGGATTTCTGTGTGTTCACAAATGATTGATTAAAACAAGTAAAATATTCACTTAACGGGCCAAGCACCGTGCAGGCTGACTTTACTTCACTTGCGCTGGACACGGTACCAGGATATGACAAAATCTTCCATGACTTCTTCCTCTCTAGTATTCTTAAAATAAAATTTCTCCAGATTGGGGACTTTGGGGAGTTTTACTTGGTATGCATCTAGGAGAGAGCAAGGATTTTTGTTGTAGTCGTTATCCTTTTGCATTCTGATAGAGAATGTGTGTAGAAATGACCTCTATGCCAGTTAGCACCCACACGCTGTCTGACGTACTGGGGAGAGCTTCTCACCAGTTGGGCATGTACTGATGAGGTCTACCCTACTCTCAGTCACTAGCCCTTTTTCCTGCAAATAACAGCAGGACCTGTCTCCTCTCAGAGTTACCCTGTGCCTGAGCTGAGGACAGACTTCAATATTGGATCTTCATTGGAACTTCATAAGACACTTCATCAAATCACTTGCATATGTGGTCATCCACAACTTGCTCTTCACTATTATTACATTGCTTGCGCTTTTGCACGAAGTCCTTCTCCAATTAGGCTTCCCCAACTCTAGGCACTAGGCATTGTGAAAGAAATTTGGCAGAGCCAGGAACATAGCATGTCTGGGACCTTCCTGATGTTTGTGACTTGCCCTTGAGGTGCCCTTCGATGCCTAGATATTTGTAATTGTTCTCTCCCACATTATAGGCATTTGTATTTATGTCAGATGTCATGCATAAGTGTTGCTCTCAAAGGATGCAAATGTCTTTTATTAACTGGGACTAAGTGTCAAAGCGAAACTCTCTCAGAAGTTTATAGACCAGTGCTAAGACTTTCCTGCCTTCTTAGACTTGACTTTCAATTATAATTAATTTATTTCCCATAGGTATTGTCAGTATTTTGGGAGAGTAATTATTGTAGTTTCTTCAGTCTCCAGGGTGACTGAATACTTTTTTCTCTTCTTCTTTTGCTACAAATCTAATAATATGATTCAGGTTGCAAAGAACTCACACTGAACAAACATTTCAAATGAACCCATGGCTAAAAGGATATTCCCTCTTAAGTATGTCACAGGGGGAAAAAAAGAAGAAGAGAAACTAAAAGAAGATAAATATGACCTCTAGAAAGGCATTCACTTCCACACACTTTTTAATACCTTTTCTTAGATGCCATCTGGAAGCTGAAGCACTTTCTTGTATTCTTATTTTATTCCAAAGGCAACTTGTCAAATGCTCAACTTTCTGTCTCTAGGTCTCAGTGATCTATTTGTGTAAGGAGGCCAGTCTTCCCAGCACTTACTACTCAAAGTTCATTAGAGTGAAAACAAAATTGAGCCAATGTTTGTTCAGGTCAGAACTATAATTTTCAGCTAGAAGTGTCCATTACTTAGGATAGCTATCGTCTAAAATCATGAGTGAATAAATGACTCATCACAATCACATTATAATATGTGACCAATGGCGGTACGTGGTTCATGAGTCGTCCCAACATACAGCACAACGCACTGTGAGACATGGCGAGAAACTCAGTGCATGAACGTCCCACATTCCCTTCAAGTTCGCTCCACCCAACAGGAGCTCATTACATGGACCAGTGCTTCCTCAGATGATTTGCGTATCCGATTTTCACCAAATAAACATGTGCCTTTCATCTACCCCTGAAGAGATTTGATCTGTAGTAAACTATCTATGTGTTCAGGTTTTGTGGATCCAATATAATTAATTTTCTAAATCATTTACTGATGAAAACTTGTCATGAGCTCTGGAGCACAGTGGGAAATACTTAGACACATTAGGCGCCCTCATGGACTAGGTCAGCGAAACTGAGCATGTGTGTCTGTGTATGTGTGTGTGTGATTTGCAGGGGAGACGATGGTGACGTATGGTGTAAGAGAACGTGTTAGGGAAAACCCCTGGTAAAAATGACATTGAGCTCAGATTATGATAAAACGTAGACACACAGTCTAGACAGAGGCTGTGGCCTGTGCAAAGTGCTGGACTGCAGGGGAATGTGACGTGTCAGAGGCACTGTGAGAATTCTAGAAAAGTTGGGTACAGGGAACGATGACACGGGTCTGAGAAGGAACTTGAGTTTCATTTGGGGACCTGTATAACCATGCTCAGGGTCATATGCTTTGAGAGAAGTGAGCGATTTCAGAGACATTGAAGAGGTTGAATTAACCAACCAGAATTAATCACTGACAATCCCGGTGATTGTCAGATGTAAGGAGAAAAGGCGCACAAAACCCCAGGTATTTTCAAGGGTGAGTAATTATAGAGTATTTAATGATACAGAAACACTCAGAGAACAGACAAGCTCATGAAAAAAAATAATGAATGTCTGATTTTGGAGCTTGTTAGTTTGAGTTGTCCATTAAGCATTAGAGGCTAGAATTGGGGATTGCTCTATTCACATATGGTAATCGGGCCTCTGTGCTGGATGTGTGTTTGTGGGTGAAGGTTTAAATTTTGCTTGTTTATTCCCTTGACATGAAAGCATTTCATGGTGAAATAGAGCCAATGGATGAAATATTGACGGTGTGGGACTGAAAAGAAATAAATTAATAGCTGAACAATTTGGGGGGTATGTGTAATTATCCCTTTATTTTAAAAATGGTGGTTTCTGGTAAGCAAAGGGTAATCTATTGGATAAAGGTCATTAGGGTCAATAGGTTAACTTTTCACATAGTTGAAATGAGTTTTAAGCAACGAAATAATTAAACAATTAAATTGACTTAGCTTGCCTTACCTACATAAAAAAAAAAAAAAGGAGAGATTATGATTTAATGGGGAATACCTATCAGTGGAAAAAGCAGGCACCAGGACGGCTGGGTTTTTTATGTAGGAAGGAAAGAACCAGAACAGATTTCTGGCAACAATCTAGAGAGACTGAGGGATCATTACTTGATACCTTAAATTGTGTTTCTGAGTGAAATTCTACTCAATGTTTGACATAAGTTATTTATCCCTCATTTCCTATAAAAAAATCTCTGGTAAAATCATCACTGCTAATCATCACTACTGATACCGTGGTGGAAGGTGACTTGTGGATCACATGTAAAAACCATGTGTTGCTCTGTCATAGAGGCCCAGAGACCATTCAATGTGTACAGAGGCATTTGTAGACAAGGTCCTTTACCTGTCTTAGAAAAAATGGGCATCAGAACACAGGAGTAAGGAAGGTTCTTAGTGTGCACCACCTACGTTTGTATTATAATAGATGGAAAATAAGAAAAAAACATAGTGGATATAAATAGAAAGTATGAATTCATAGCAAGATCACCTGCAGAAAAGGACAGATAAATGAAGTAACTGCAGGTGTAAGAACAATGGGGAGAAACTGAAATAATTATGAAAAGAGAAGGGGTATGAGAGTTTACAATGCAATATTAATGTAGAATTGTCAACAAGCGTTGGGTTGTAATCCCCATGAAATACCAATGTCATAATTTGAATACCTTGAAAAAAGAATTCTGTGTTTCCTATGGAACAAGAAAAAACTCTGAATAGCGAACACGATTCTAGGAAATAAGAACAAACATGGAGGTGTTATTGAACCAGACTTCAGGTTCTACTACAAGTCTGTAGTGATCAGAAAGGTGGGGTGTTGGCATAAGAATAGAGACATATATCTGTGGAACCTAACAGAGACTCTAGAGGTGGGTTTCATCTCACATAGCCACCTTATCTTTGACCAAGCCAACAAAAGCATACAATGGGGGAAAAGAATCCCTATTCAACAAGTGGTGTTGGGAGAATGTGTTGGCCTCTTATAAAGGACTGAAAGTGGATCAATGACTCTCATCACTTAGAAAAAGTAACTCATGATGGATAAAAGATTTAAATATAATACTCAAAACTATAAAAACCCTAGAAGAAAGTGTGGGAATAACTCTTAATCTCATCAGCCTGGGGAAAAAAAATTATGAAAAAAAATTACCCCGCCCCGGCCATCACAGCAGTAATTAAAATAACCAAATAGGACCCGATCAACACAAAACATTCCTGCAAACCTAAGGACACAATCAATAGGTAAAGAGATGACTTTCAGAATGGGAGAAAATGTGTGTATGCGACACATCTGAAAGGCTAATAACCAGAATGACAGAGAACTCAAGAAAATCGGTAAGCAATGAGGAGACAACCCCTTTAAACTGGGCAAGACGTGATGAACAGAATCTTTTCTTCTGAGGACAGGCAACTTATCAACAACGCATGAATAAATGCTCATTATCTCTAATCGACTGGGAAATGAAAATCAAAACCACTTTGAAATATCACCCAACCCAGTGAGAATGGCCCACACCACAAGGCCCCAAAGCAACAGACACTGGGGAGGGTGTGGAGAGGAGGGAGCTCTCATCCACTGTGGGTGGGCTGCAAACGAGGGCAGCCTCTAGGCAGAGAAGCTTGGAGGACCCTCAAAGAGCTAAGTGTAAACCTATGATCTGATCCTGCAATTCCACTATCACGCATCCACCCAGAAGAAATAAAAAAATCATTTTATCATAGGGACATTTGCATTGAAATATTAATAGCAGTTCAATTCACAATTGCAAAGATGTGAAAACAACCCAAGACCCCTTCAACACGTGAATGGATTAATAAATTGTGGTCTGTGAATATTATGGAGTGCTATAGCTATAAAAAAAATTTCTAACAACCTGGATGGATTTGGACAACATTCTCCTAAGTGAAGTATCACAAGAATGGAAAAAGAAGCATCAAATATGTTCAGTACTAAATAAAAAATAGTAGATTAACAGCTGCATTCTCATATGAGAGAAGAACTCAATTTAAATTCAAGTAGAAGGAAGCTGGAAAGGGTTGGTGAGTTCCTATTCAACAGGTACATTGAAAAAATATCTGGCACACCTGCTTGGTGAAGGACAGAATTGCAACTCAGTCTTTAAGCTTAAGAAAGTAAATAATGCCACCTATTCCTCTGTAGTGTCCTATTAATCAGATTTTTTTTTTTTAAGAAAGCCCTGGGAAGCTCAGTGAATCCCAGTCTACCCACCTATGAAGCACAGAGGTTCATTAGAGCATTAGTTACAAGGTTACATGAATTCAATACAAAGAGTGATTTTTTTTTATTAAATCATAGCTGTGTACATTAATGCAACCATGAGGTACAATGTGCTGATTTCATATACAATCTGAAATATTTTCACCAACTATTTAGCATAGCCTTCGTGGCATTTTCTTAGTTATTGTATGAAGACATTTGTATTCTGCATTTAGTAAGGTTCGCCTGTACCCTTCTAAGGTGCACTGAAAGACTGATATTTTCAAATTATAGCATGATAAATGTGTAAGGAGACTCAACTACTGATTCGATAATATTTTTCTCAAAAAGTCCCTTTCCCCAAAAGATTATGTTTTTGAAATATCTCATCTCCAGTATACCTTAAAATACTAACTCAGAAAAGCAAATTCCAATTTTAGAATCTGACTTTCAAATTCTTATTATATATGTGAAAATGTCAATGTCCCTCAAGTATAGATGCGTCTTGGTGTGGTTGTGGACCCAGTGTGGGGTGCGGAGCCTAATGAGAGGTGTTTGGGTCATGGGGGCTGATCCACCATCGAGGGCTCAGCTCCATCCCCGCAGTAATGAGGGAATTCTCACTCTGTTAGTTCTTAGAGCTGGGTCTTAAAAAGAGCCTGGCACCTTCCCACTCCCTCTCGCCTCCTCTCTGTCTTAACACACTGGCTCCCCTCTGCCTTCTGCCATGAGTGGGGACAGCATTCACCAGATGCCCAGTCTTCCAGCAGCAAAATCATTAGCCAAATAGGCCTCCTTCTTCACAAATTACCCAGATGCAGAATTCCTTTACAGCAACTCAAAACTAAGACAAATCCCTATTAACATCATGCATGACTCACAAAATGTATTCCTACATACTTGTATCACCTGAAAACACATTTGCTTTCCAGCTTGTATTCTTCTTTTTTTTTTTCTAAGAAATTGCTGTACTGTTTTGCTTTCTGAGACAGTGGGTGGTAGTTTTGAACTTGGAAACACAATTTTTTTGATCACACATCACCCATCTTACGTATGTTAGCCCTAAGAGCTAGTGCATTCCATAATACAAACCAAAGACTTGAGGGAGAAAAAGTATTTCTCTAGAGTCGCCTTTACAGAGATTTGTTAACAATAGTAATGTTATCATGTAAACTGTAAACTACGTAGCCAAATGAATATTGGCTTTGAAGAAACCAGTCCAAAACTAGCTATTCCTACTGGGTTTTTCTTACATCTATTTCAAACAACCGTAACAAGATGAGTAACAAACATTCTCAAAAGTGTAGATAGAGCATATAAAAATCTAAGGTCTTTTTAGAAAATATACCGCAAGCTATGACTCTCCTATATGTATAAAGTATGAGAACAAATACAACAGATTCTTAAACTCTTCCTCCTGAGGGTTACTCACCTTTTGACAAGTGGCCAGATGCAATGTAGTCACTATCGCCCATTTGCAAAGTTACCCTCTGGGAACATTTCCATCCATTGCTACTCCTTGAAAAACAAAACCAAATAAACAAAAAAACCTTAACGTGAAAAAACATATTATTGAAATGGCATTTGTTGCTATGGTCTTCAGAAAAAAAAAAATCTATGCTTAAGATTTTACCATATGGCCCCCGAACTTTCTTCGGGCAGCAATGGTAAACTGTCATGTTTAAAGTGTCTGGCATGTTTGCAGCCCCTGAAGGAATCATTCTTACCATGATATATTTGGCACTACCAAGGTGAGAGGACCATATTTCCTCACTGCACTGTTTTAAATGAGGTTTTATAGCAGCATCCATAAAAGGTATAAATACAAAGTGAGAATTACAATCTAGATCATTGATCCTCACGTTTGACTAATAAGTTAGAATTGCATGGTAGGGGATTCCAGATATTGTTCTTTGTAAACAGCAACTTAAATATGTCAAATGTACAAACAGGGCTGAGAACACTGACAGCCGCCGTGAATCCACTGATGGGCGGCTTTAGTGTTGTTGTTATTATTGTTTTTCTCTATTTCTTTTATTCGGGGCTGGGTGAATGAATAGGCTGCAGAGAATTGTGTCTCTTGATTATCTCAGCCCTGTGAATGCTGTAAGATCTAGTAGGGTATTCAGATTTAAAACATACCCTAGGACCACTTAGCTGAAAAGCTCTAAGAGAGAGGCATGAACCCAACTCCTCAATTTAGTTATTAAGAATTGTGCTTTAGGGCAGTGCCTGTGGCTCAAAGGAGTAGGGAGTCAACCCCATATACTGCAGGTGGTGGGTTCAAACCTGGCTCCAGACAAAACCAGCAAAAAATAAATTAACAAATTAATTAAGTATATTGATAAAAAATAAAATAAAAAAGAATTGTGCTTTACTTCATGGCCTATATTTGCCAATCCTTGAATTACACCATAATTTTTTTCTTTTAAATCACACAATGATCCTTTATTTTATTACAATTTTATTATCAGAGGGATTATCATGGTCTTACCCCCACTGCTAGCAGTGACAGAGTGGTGTTACTGGAATGCCCCTTGGTGAGTCATATTTCAGATGTGTAATTTCCAGACAGGAAATACTGTTGAACATAAATGGGGACAGCACCTTGGTAGCAAGGATAGAGCTACCCACCCAACCACTGGTTTCACAGCCTTTCCGAATCTTAGTAATCTTACAATAGAAAAAACGAGGTATCGTTATGAGAATTTAATCACGTGAAGTACTTGGCACATAGTAAATTATTCTTTGAACTTGTCTTCATCACTTCTTACGGTATCTTATCATACAACTATTATCTAATTTGAAAGATAGAAGCATTTGAGGTCAGTTTGTGTTCAAATATTCACTGGTGTTTTCTTATATGTGGGGTTAACACATACGTTGGTCAACATGAACATTTTGCTTTTATAATTAGTAGAATAAGAATTTCTGCAAAGGACGGCTTCCCAACCAAACAGAATTTAGTATTTCTTTCCTTCTCACTTTTGTGGTAATAGGACATGTCTCTGTCATAGCAACAGAACAAGCCCCGATTTAGGCTGTATGTGAAGATGGAACCAGCAATATCAAGCCAAAAAAAACAAGAAGGCCTTCTAAATAGTGTCAAGATTCAAAAGAAAAACAGTTCCTTTCATTGGTAAGACTTCATTTCTTACCTTGAATTTCAGGACTATTTACTCATATTCACATCTAAGCATGAAAGATGTAAAATCATATTGGTGCCTAAATATGCATTATAATTACACATTTTCCATTTATACCTGCTGCTATGATTTCTCCTTACAATTACTTTTTTCATATTAGCTAACAACTAATGTTGAAAAATGATACCAAAAATATGTGTTTTAATCACATCTATCCAAACTCACCTAATGCAATGTTTTATGTATTTATATCACTACATAAAATTTTTCTTTAAATTTGAAGTAAAATTCTCAACTCATTAGTAGAGGTTGTTACTTAGCGCTTCATGGCCTCCCGCAGAAATAGCTGCCTGGAATCCTCTTTCTACCCTTTCTTTACCACAACCTACTTCTATTATCACATGGGGAAACCAATGATTATGGGCTAAAAGGACTTTTTGTGAGACTTACAAAACCTTCCACATTCACTACAGAGTTAAATGTTTAAACTGTCCTTCTCTTCTTATGCGAATATTCTATCACCACCAACCAGCCAAAAGCCTTTTCTTCTGAATCTATTTCTTATTTCATATCTTCGTTTATGATTTTTCCCCCACCTCATCCTAGAATTGAATTCATCCTTTTCTTGAATAATTGAAAAACTAATCTAAGCTTCAAAATTCCACACGACTTGTTCCTTTTCTGTAATGACTTCCCTAGCAGGCTACATCCAAAGATTTTTCTCCTGCTAATAAGCTTTCATGACAAAGTTTCTGTAAGCCATTTGTCAGCTAGTTCCTTGAAGTTTCATTATTTGAGGTGGGCAGGTAGCAGACTAAGGGCCCTCAAAGACGTCTGTCTAATCCTGAAAACCTGTGCGATGTTACTTTACATGGCAAAGGGGACTTTGCAGACGTAATTAAGTGTCTTGAGACAAGAGATTATAGGGCGTAATCCAGGTTGATCCAGTATAATCACAAAAATTTTTATGAGTAACGGGTAGAAGAGTCAGAATCAAAGACAGAGAGAGAGATTAGAAAAGTAGAAACTGAAAAATACAAGGGACTAAATCTAGGCTCCTGTAGAGCCTTCCTTCAGAAGGAATGCAGACTGCTAGCACCGTGGTTTCACTATAGCGCTTTCACCCTAGAAGTAGAGGGTATAAATGTGTACTGTTTTAAGTCATTCCCTGTGCAGTGACTTGTTACAGCAGCAATAAGATTCTAATACCCTGAAGTCATCTTAGGTAACAGGGAGACAGGGCTTCGTTTGAAGACATTCATGGAAACAGCAAGGACGGGAGGACTAACCACAAATTTCTGTCTTATGTCATGGAATCAAGGAGCCAGAACATGACAAGACCCTAGAACTTGTATTAAAATTGGTTCATGTGGGGTGGGGCCTGTGACTCAGGGATTAGGGCACCAGCCACATATACCAGAGGTGGTGGGTTCAAACACAGCCCTGGCCAAAAACTACAAAAAGAAATCGTTTCATGCATTTTTCATTTTCAAGCATCTCTACAACAGTGGAACTACATCATAGTTCATTTTTAAAATTAAATCTTTTTTGGGTTTTTTTTGGTCTCTGCTTCCACCTGTCCTACGGCTGCTATTAACTCTTCTTTCCTCTGCATCTTTTCTCTACTTTGCGGCCTTTGCTGCATCTTCTATTGACACAGAACTTGCCTTCATCCCTCCTGGTTTTCACCAATGCACGTGCCAGGCGCTGGCATTTCTGTTCCTCTTTTAGTTCTGCTTCCATCTCCAGCTCAGTTTCTGGAAGGACAGAACTGAAATGCTCCGGATAATGTTCAATGTTCCCATTTGGAGTCACCTTCCGCGTTCGGCCCCTTTATGGGCCACAGCCCAGGGGGAGTTTTCTCGGTTCAGCCTGATCGGGAACAGCCTTGGCCTCTGCCTGGCTGTGGTCTCATTTAACTTTTGCTTTCAGGACATGATTGTGAGAACTTTGCCGTTCAGGATCAAGTATCAGACGTTCTTTAACACCATCACGTAGCCGGGCGCCCAGATCAGCTACATTTTAGTTAATTAATCTGTCAATAGTATAATCAAGTGGCATCATCAATCCTGTTAACAAACAAGTACATGAAAAAATGCATTTCTGCCACCTCAGCTATGTCCTCAGTGAAGTTAAATGGGTACCAGAAAATTAATTATTAAATATCTTTATAATTTTTAGGAGTGTGTGTATATATTCACACACACATATATAAATGAATATATATATTCATTTTCATAACTATGTGTGAACTATTTTCTATAATTTACCTATAGTGTTTTAATTTGAACAAATATTTTTGTTCCCTCTGACTTTCCAGATAAACTATCTAAACAGTAATGCTTAATTAAAATTGTAATTTAAATATATACATGATATTAAAGGTAGGAAATTTCTTATAGAATACAAGAATTTTTTGTAATTAGGTTCCTACATTGTCCGGTAGTCATACTTATTTAAATTAATGACAACATAATGAAATATTCCAAGAGATTGTGTAACATGATAATATTGATAAATACTAATATCAATTATTTTTACTGTTTATTTTTATACTCTTTTTATATTGTAGAAGGTATTGTTACAGAAAACTTTCAATTGCACTAAAAAATAAATGATGATTTCATTTATTGATGATAAGTATGCAAGCAACTCTAGTTTATTTAATTTTAAGATATACATTTTATTAAGGATGGAGAAAAGGACTCAAGAATAAACTAAGGTTTGTACTTTTGCAATGGTGTATTTTAAGAATGTCCCTTTAGGGCGGCACCTGTGGATCAGCGAGTAGGGCGCCATATACTGAAGGTAGCAGGTTCAAACCCGGCCTTGGCCGAACTGCCAAAAAAAAAAATAAAAGAATCTCTCTTTAAAGAAGTAATATAGCAAATAAGAGACACATTTTTTTATTTATGTATTATGAAACTTAGATTTTTGTCTACTAATTTACTTTTTTGGCAGGAAAGGAACATTAACTTACATAAAGTACCCACAATTAGAAATGCCTTTTAAATTAGAATTTAAATTGTAATGTGTTACTATTGCTATTAATCAAGGGTGTACTTTTCCTTTTGCAGTGCTTAAATACCTTTGAAGAAATGCATATTTTATAATATTATGCATGGAATTCAATTTTTCTGGCAGAAGACTCTTCCTCAAAGGAGTTTACGTACATTGTTAGCAAATATCTCTTTTTCAGTGATTATGCTATCATTTCACAAAAATTCATTAATTAGAATATGAGACATCTCATGTTTTTTAAGGACATAAAGACCGGAGATATTCTACCAGGTTTGAAATTAACTGGATGAGAAAATAATTCTCACTATTTTTTTTTTCAATTAAGTGGTAAGTACAGTAATAAGCAAAATAGTGTCCTTGCTACTATACACAGGACATTTTTTTTAAATGTGTCTGTTTCCTTATTATGAACTGTCTTCTAGCCATTGTCTAAATTGTAGGAATAAAAATACAGTAAAAAAGAGGACTAGAGACCTAGGAAGAGTCAGAAAGTAAGATAGGGGGTGACTTTGGATAAAGTTATTTTCTCTAAGTCCCATTTTTATTGCATTTAAGGTGTAAGGATAAGGGGCTTGATGAAATATTGCAAGTAAGTAATAAATACTACAGATGTGTTTGAATCTCCTCTTGATTTCACCCTTTAGAATCAGTGTTTGTGGAGGCAAATACTACCCTGTTCTGGTACACTCATCCCACAGACACACAGAGAAATCACATTTTATGTCAACTCCTTGTGCTGATACACCCTTTAGTTCATCTGTCATTAAGGGTAGACATTTTGTGCCTTTAAATCACTCCCAATCTAAATCTTGAGCAATCATATTCTTTACCTCCTTGGTAAAAATTTGCGAAGTAAAATTTACCACTGTAAAATTAAAAGTGATTATTTTTTAAAATTGTTTCAGGTTAATTTGAGGGTACAAAGAATTAAGTTACAATATTTGCATTTTTGGTGGAGTCCCTCTCATAATTGTCCCCTGCCTGCAAGAGGTGTGTCATCCACCCTAACAGTATGCCCATTATGTGGAGGCACACCCACCCCCCTCCCTCTTCCTCTGTTCCTGCTCACTCGTGCCCCCACCTCTAGCCTTTTATTGATTTGAATTTTTCTCTTTTATGGCCTTCATCTACTGCCTTCATATTAGAATTGAGTATTTTGGATTCCTATTCCTCCATTCTTATGTAACCTTCCTAAGAAAAATGTGTTCCACCCCCCATCCAGGCTAATACAAAAGACGTAAAGTCTCCATCATTTTCAATGGCTGAATAGTATTCCATGGTGTACCTAAACCTCAGTTTGTTTATCCATTCCTGGGCTGGTGGACATTTAGGTTGTTTCCACATTTTGGCAATTGTAAATTGAGCTTCAATAAACAGTTTAGTACAAATATCCTTATGATAAAATGATTTTTTTTTTTTCTGTCTGGGTAGACTCCCAGTAAAGGGATTACAGGATCAAATGGGAGGTCCAATTTTAGTTCTTTGAAGATTCTCCACATTTCCTTCCAAAAAGTTTGCATTAATTTTCAGTTCCACAAGCAATATAAAAGTGTTCCCTTCTCTCCACATCCCTGCCAGCATTACAGCTTGGAGACATTGTTAGGTGGGCTATTCTCATTGGGGTTAGGTGATATCTCTGGGTGATTTTGATTTTCATTTCTCTGATGGGCAGGAACAATAAATATTGTTTTTAAATGTTTGTTAGCCATTCATCTTTCATCATCAGAGAAGGTTCCGGTCCTATCTCTTGCCTCGTTGTAGGTGGGACTTTTGTTTTTCTCATTTTTTTTGTTGTTGATTAATTTGAGTTCTCTGTAGATTCTATTTAATAACCCTTTGTCAGATTCATAACCTGCATATTCTGAAGGTTGTTTTTTTGTGTTATTTGTTATGTCCTTATCTGTAAAAAAGCTTTTCAGCTTAATTCTCGTTTGTTAGTTTATGTTGTTGCAATGCCTACCGAAGTCTTTATCATGTAATTTTTCCCCAGTCCAACATCAAGAGTTTTCCCCAAATTTTCTTCAAAGATTTTTAGGATTTTATGCCTTATATTTAAATATTTTATCTATCTTCAGTTAATTTGCAAATGGTAAAATTTGTGAATCTGGTTTCAGTCTTTCACATGTGATTATCCAGTTCTCCCAGCACTGTCTGTTCAATAGGAATCCTTTTCCCTGCTGTATGCTTTGGTTTATCAAAGATCAGAGGGCAAGTAGAGACTGGTTTCATCTCTTGATTTTCTATTCTGTTCCATCTGTCTATGTCTCTATTTTTGTGCCAATACGATGCTGTTTTTATTGCTATGGACTTGTAATATAGCCTGAAGTCTGGTAGGGTGATGCCTCCGACTTTGTTTTTATTGGTAAGAATAGCCTTAGCTATATGTTTTGTTTTTTTTTATCCTGGTTCCCTAGAAAATGAATAACTATTTTTTTCCAGTTCTTCAAAGTATGATGTTAGTATTCAAATGGGGATTACATTGAACCTATACATTGCTTTGGGTAGAATGGACATTTTAAAAATGTTGATTCTTCTCAGCCAAGAGCATGGTATGGTTTTCCATTTGTTAATGTCTTCTATTTCTTTTCCGAAAGTTTCAAAATTCCCTTTGTAAAGATCCTTCAATGCTTTCATTAGATATATTCCCAATTATTTTATTTTCTTTGAGGCTCCTCTGATGGGAATTGTGTTCTTAATTTACTTCTCAACTTGGCTGTGAATGTCATATATAAAGGCTACTGATTTGTGGACATTGATTTTATACCCTGAGACATTACTGTATTTCCTGATGACCTCCAGGAGTTTTCTGGTTGAGTTTCTGAGGTTTTCTAAGTATAAGAGCCTGTCATCAGCAAAGACGGAGAGTTTGACCTCCTCTGCCCCCATTTTAATACCCTCATATTCTTCTCTTGCCTGACTGCACTGGCTGGAACTTCCAGCACTGTGTTGAATAATAGTGGTGATAGTGGACATCCTTGTCTGGTTTCAGTTCTAAGTGGAGAAGCTTTCAGTTTTACTCCATTCAGTATGATGGCAGCTGTGGGTTTGTCACAGATGGTTTCATTCTGCTTAAGAAAAGTGCCACATATGCCTATTTTCTTAGATGTTCTTGTTAGAAAAGGATGCTGAATTCTGTCAAAGGCTTTTTCTGCTTCTATAGAGAGGATAATATGGTCTTTGTTTTCGCTTCTATTGATATGGCGAATTACATATATGGACTTGCATCTGTTGAACCAGCCTTGCATCCCTGAGATGAAGCCTACTTGATCAAGATTTATAATTTATTTTTTGATGTGTAGCTGTAATGTATTAGGTAAGATTTTAGTATTTTGCATCAATATTCATTAATGAAACTGGTCTGTAGTTTTCCTTTTTGGTTGAGTCATTTCCTGGATTTGGCATCAGGGTGATGTTTGCTTCACAGAATGTGTTGGGAAAGATTCTTTCCTGCTCAATGTTTTGGAATAATTTCTCCAGTGTAGGTGCAATCTCATCTTTGAAGTTTTGATAGAATTCTGGTGTGAAGCCATCTGGTCCAGGGTTTTTTTGTTGTTGGAAGCTGTTTTATTGCTGCTTCAATCTCACTGCTTGATATTAGTGCCTTCAAGAGATCTGTTTCTTCCTGGGTAAGTGTGGGAGATGATGTGATTACTAGTATTGGTCCATTTCCTCAACATGGCCAAATATCTAGGTATAAAGTTTTTTGTAGTAGTCAGTCTCCTTTCGATTCCACCAGCAATGTAGAAATGTCCCCTCTCTCCACAAAGGAAATATGGAGAATCCTCAAAGAACCAAAAGTTGACCTTCCATTTGATCCTGCAATCTCAGTACTAGGCATCTACCCAGAAGAACAAAAATCATTTTACCCTAAAGACATTGGCACCAGAATATTTATTGTGGCTTAACTCATAATTACCAAGTCATGGACGCAACCCAAATGCCCATCAACCCGTGAATGGATCAACAAATTGTGGGAAATGTATACCATGGAATACTATTCAGACATTGAAAAAGATCGAAACTTCACACCTTTTACACTTACCCGGATGGAGCTGAAACACATTCTTACTAGTAACGTATAATAAGAATGGAAAAATAAATATCCAATGTACTCAATACTAATATGAAAACAATATATAAATAATTACCTGTCATATGAACACTACAACACAGATATAGTCTAATATGAGGGCAGAGAAAGGAGGGAGGGGCAAAGGAACTGAGGACAGGATGATTGGAAGAGGGAGGGAGGGAATGTGGAGGGATCTAACCTAAAGTGCACATTGCCAGAGTGTGTAATATGCCCCTGGGGAAGGGGCTCCATTACACCTGGAACTTTACACTAGAAGTAAGAACAATGTAATCTAAAAATTGGTACCCTTATATCAATTTGAAATAAAAAACATATCTTGTATCTCTGTGATATCTGTTGCTATTTCCCCCTTTGTGTTAATGATTTAAGTTATTAAGTTATAAAGTTATTAAAGTTATCTTGTATCTCTGTGATATCTGTTGTTATTTCCCCCTTTGTGTTAATGATTTAAGTTATTAAAGGCTTTGGTTTTCTGTTTATAGGTAATCTGCCCAGTGGTTTATCAGTTTATTTATCTTTTCAAAAAACCAACTTTTTGGGTGCAGGCCCCATATACTGAGGGTGGCAGGTTCGAAACCGGCCTGGCCAAACTGCAACAAAAAAAATAGCCGAGCATTGTGGCAGGCACCTATTGTCCCAGCTACTCGGGAGGCTGAGGCAAAAGAATCCCCTAAGCCCAGGAGCTGGAGGTTTCTGTGAGCTGTGAAGCCATGGCACTCTAGCCAGTGTGACAAAGTAAGACTCTGTCTCTAAAAAAAAAAAAAAAAAAAGGGCGGCTCCTGTGGCTCAGCGAGTAGGGCGCCGGCCCCATATACCGAAGGTTGCGGGTTCAAGCCTGGCCTCGGCCGAACTGCAAAAACAAACAAACAAAAAAAAAAAATAGCCAGGCGCTGTGGCAGGCGCCTGTAGTCCCAGCTACTAGGGAGGCTGAGGCAAGAGAATCGCTTAAGCCCAAGAGCTGTAGGTTGCTGTGAGCAGTGTGAGCCACGGCACTCTCCCCCGGGTGATAACGTGCGACTCGGTCTCTACAAAAAAAAAAAAAAAACAACTTTTTCTTTCTTTGATGTTCTGAATGATTTGTTATCCATTTCATTTATTTTTTATTTAATTTTAGGTATTTCTTTTCTTTTGCTAGGTTTGGGATTGGATTGCTCTCCCCTTTCCAATTATTTGAGTTGATTCATTAGGTCGCTGACATGCTCTATTTCTGTTTTTCTGATGTAAATATCTTTTGTAATAAATTTCTCTCTTGGGACTACTTTTGCAGTGTCTCACTGGTTTTGGTAGCTTCTATCTTCCTTATTGTTATGTTAGAAGATGTAAATAATTTCATCTTGTATTTTGACCTTCATACAAATTTCATTCAGCATAAGATTGTTTAATTTCTATGCATTTGTGTGGGAATGACAACTTTTATTGGACATGAGTTCCACCTTTTGTGCTTTGTGGTCTGGGAAATTACAAGATATAATTTCAATTCTTTTAATTCTATTGAGGTTTGATTTGTGTCCCAGGATATAATCTATTCTAGAGAATGTTCCATGGCTGAAGAGAAGAATGTATATTTCTTAGCTTTGGGATGGAGTATTCTGTATCTGTCTGTTAAGCACATTTATTCTAGGGTCTCATTTAAATTCCTTGTATCTTTGTTTAGTTTCTGTTAGAGAGTCTGTCCAGCTCTGTAAGAAGTGTGTTAAAGTACCCTGTTATTATGGTGTTTTAGAATATCATATTATGCAGACCACTTAAGGTCTGTTTCATAAACCTGAGCATTTAAATTGGGTTATAAATATTTAGAATTGAAACGTCCTCTTGTTGTATTGGTCCCTTAACCAGTATGAAGTGACCATGTTTGTCTTATTTGGCATTAGTTGCTTTAAATCTAGTGTATCTGAAAATATTATTGTGACCCCTACTTCCTTCTGATTTCCATTTCACTGAAATATTGTTTTGCATTCCTTTACCCTGAGTCTTACTTTGTCCTTCAAGGCTAGGGGTGGTTTCTGGAGGCAGCATATGGATGGCTTTTTTTGTTTGTTCTTAATCCATTCAAACTTAATTGATTTTAAACCAATCATTTTTAATCAGCTTGAGTGTGACTCTTCAGTGGGGAATTCAAGCCAATAACATTTATTGAGAGAATTGGTAAGCATGGTGGAGTTCTATTCATCATATTTTGTGAAAGTTCATTGCTTAGTTTTATCTTTGGCATCATTATGGATGCTAGCTTTTGTCCTTTAGATTCTAGGTGTTTAGTTTGCTGGTGGTCCATTGTGGTGGTCAGTGTGTAGAGTAGGACTAAGTATTTCCTGTAAAGCTGGTCTTGTTGTGATCAATTTCTTCCATGTTTGCAACAGTAAAAATGTTATTTTTTCCATAAATTTTAAAGCTTAACTTAGCAGAATATAGAGTTCTGGACTGAAAATTGTTTTGTTTCAGAATGTTAAAGGTAGATGACTATTCTCTTCTGGCTTGCAAAGTTTCAGTCCAAATGTCTGTTGTCACCCTCATGGATCTGTCCTTATAGGTCAATTGGCACTTACTTGTCTTCCTTCATAATTTTCTCTTTCATTTTGACTTTGAACAGGTTCATGACAATGTGTCTTGGAGATGAGATGACCTGGAATTTGATATTTCTCTGAAAGTAGTTTTTTGGTGATATTTTGGAAATTTTCATTTATAATATCCTACAGTAGGGCTTCCATTCCTCTGAGTCATTCTTCTTCCCTTTCAGGAACAACTATAATTCATATGTTTGAATGCTTCATGAAGTCCCATAATTCTCTGAGCAAATGTTCTGCTTTCTCTTCTCTTCTTTTATCTCTTTAACTACCTGTATTAGCTTAAGAATTTATTTTCTAGCTCTGAGATTCTTTCTTCTCCATGGTCTAATCTGTTATTGATACTTTCTACTGCCTCTTTAAGTTCTCTGATTGCTTTAATTCCTTAAGCTCTACTACCTCCTTTCTATATTCCTTATATTTTTCATCCCTTATTTGATTCTGTTTTCAGATTTTCTTTTGATTATGTTTCATTTTGTCAGAAATTTCATTTATTGTTTTTACTATCCATATTTTAAATTTCCTTTCTGTCATTTCTATCATTTTTTAATAGGTGAAATCTTCTGTGGTTTCATGATCCCTTGGTGGCGTCATTCTGTTCCGGTTTCTCATGCTGCCAGGATTTTTCCCTTGGTTCCTCCTTACGCGTGTTTTCCTCTTGCCTGCTTCCTTCCCTTACATTTTCCTTTCACTTTCTCCTTTTCTGGAAATTACCTTCTTTCCATGCTTAAGTGTTGAAGTTCCCTTTTGGTATGGGCAGTTCCTCCCTGGTAGCTCTTCCGCAATGGCTATGTCCAGCCAGCAACCCAGGTACTTCAAGATCTCTTCTGCCTGGTGTCTCAATTCTAGCCCCTTGGCATTGTTCGAGATCTCTCACTCACCTACACATTCCCAAGGCAACTCCAGCAAGTGTCTAGGCCCAACAACAACAACAAAAACAAAAAAACAAACAACAAACATGAAAGGAAGGCCTTCTCTTTCTGAAATCTACAACTGAACTGGCCTCCCTCTGTCAGCAGGCAAGCACCCACCTTCTGTACCAGTTCTCCTTTGCTTCTGACCTCTTTGTGGGCTCTTGACTCTCCTGCTGCTTCCCTGTGTCAACGAAGCAATGTTTCTAGCCAGGGATCTCCAGCCAGAGGAATCTGGAGTCCTTCCTCCATGATCACACCACAAGTAGCTACAAAGGAGATGTCTCTAGTCTACCATATTTCTCCACCTCCAACTATTTTTTAGACTTGATCCCCTATAAAATAAAATGCACTGTGTAGATTCTAATGGTATTTTATTAATTATGTTGACAACTAGAAACAAAACAATGAAATTAGAAGTCTCTCTTTTTTTTTTTTTTTGGCCAGTTCTGGATTTGAACCCACCACCTCCAGCATATGGGGCCAGCACCCTACACCTTTGAGCCACAGGCGCCACCTAGAAGTCTCTTGATAGTATTTTTTTCTCCATTGAGATGCCAAAATGATAATCAGCAATAATAATATTTGTACCCACTAATATTGAATTATAACTTTTAGAATTTATGATCAAGAACATTTTCATGCATGTTTTCTCATAATTCTTTACATATTTCATGAGACAGATTCAACAAAAGCAAGCTTAAAACTTCTTGCCACTATTGTGACTTTTTGTTGTTACTGGAGATATATTAGTAAAGAGAAAAGATAATAGATATGGTAAAGATGAGGCCAGAGAAGTAGCTCTTGCTTTGAAAGTGGACCTAAGTAGTACAAGTACAAAGAGATCACTAAGAAAGCCATTGTAATAACTCAAGTCCAAGAGGATGATAGATGGGACACATGTTATGACAATGGGCAGATATTTGGAAATCTTTTGAAGATATCTCCCACAAAAATTATTGAGACCTATATTTGGAGTATGGGAGAAAAGAAGAGTCAAAGGTGACACCAGTGTCTTTGCCCCCATGTAAGTGGAAGGAGGGGATTTCCTTTAACCTGGATGGGAAAGACTTCAAAGGCACATATTTATGATGGTAGGCTATGTCCATGAGGGTCCAAACCCTAAAGACTGGAGCTTCCAGTATTTTCTGCCATATGTGGAAAACTGCCTGAAAATAAAGCCAATGCAGAGGACAGAAGAAACCCGAGATGGACAGAAAGAAGTGTCCATCAGCTTTTGCACGTGCATCACAAAATTGTCTCCACTTACTTGCCAGGTTCCAGCCACACTAATCAGCTTTCCATTTTTCCAATAGGTAAGTGGGCTTTTTCACTTACTGGTTTATTTGTCTGATATGCTCCCCCACTGCCTTGGGATACCTTTAGGTCACTCTGCAGAGATTGGCATGAATAGTGACTCCCATGGGCTATGCAGAGTGACCCTGATTGCCCAAGCTGTAGTGGAGCAACCAGTTGTCTCTTATCGTCACAAGTATTGCCTTGAAGTATGTGCAATATGCATGAATTTATTTGAATGTAGTATATTACATACATTCATAATGTTCCACGCATATTCACATTTTATTAATATATTTGTTTTGTGTTTGTTTAATCATTTGATTTTATTTGTTTTCCAATTTAAGAAGTGCAAAAATAAAATTTGCTTCTATAGTCTCAGAAATTAGCACTGCCTTTAGAACTAGGGTCCTCAAACTTTTTAAACAGTTGGCCAGTTTGCTGTCCCTCAGACCAGTTGAGGGCCAGACTATAGTTTAAAAAAAAAAAAAAAAAAACTATGAACAAATTCTTATGCACACTGCACATATCTTATTTTGAAGTGAAAAACAAAATTAGGGCTACACCTGTGGCCAAAAGGAGTAGAGTGCTTGCCCCATGTACTGGAGATGGTGGGTTCAAACCCAGCCCTGAAAAAAAAACTGCAAAAAAGAAATACAAATACAAGATTTAAAATGAAAAAAAAAAAAGCACCCCTATCTGCACAAAAAAAAGACCTCCTAACTTCAGAAAAAAAAAGGCCCCCCTTAACCACAAAAAAAGGCCTACTAACTGCATAATAATAATAAAAAAAAAATAGACCTCCTAACTTCAAAGAAAAAAAAAATCCTAACTTGTTCCTACCTCAGTCCTCAGGCAGCAGCAGTCTCTCCACAGGCAAGCTTGTGACTCATCCTATCACGACTCTCAGTCTCACTTGAGACTGAGAGGAGGAGTCAAGAGACAGAGAGAAGGAGGGGAGTAGGAGAGTGCAGCACACATTCCACACATGTGCACTGCTGCCCGGGGCCAGTCAGCTGCTAAGCAGGAAGAGCAAAACACTCACCCGGCTGTGAGTGGCAAAAACACTCACCCGGCTGGATAAATGTTCTCAGAGGGCCACATGTGGCCCACTGGCCATAGTTTGAGGACCTTTGATTTAGAACATGAAAAATCTAAATGAATTAATCAATTTGTTTTGGTGATTTCCTGTCCTCCTTTAAGAACGACCTTCCACCTTTTTCTTTCTTTGTAGAGCTTCATCTGGTCACTATACCTTGACATACCCTTCCCTTTTAAGATGACAGCATAACTTTCCTGGGATTTGGCATGTTTGGAATCCAAACATGCTAAATGTTTGACTGGGGAAGATAATTTTGTTTCAGTTTCCAAATTTATGAAAACACCCATACCAACAGAAGACACCTAATATATAGACTGATTGTCTCATCTAAGTTTTAAATCTGAGTAAATGTTTTTAATATGTGTGTCATTCTCTAGCCAAGCATCTTGGAGCCACAGGGATGAGATGCTGGGATGAATGAATGCTTCTCCAATGTAAAAATGTTGACTCATCTAAAGCATGACTGTGTATTTATTGGTTGAATAGTCTGTTTTCACTAGTAGAGTCACAGTGACTCTCTCCTAATAAAAGCCTACCGAATAACCCAAGGCATAAAGGATTAGAGGCTCTGTTAGTTCACTCTAAGGTTCTGCCTCTAAATAAAGAGAAAACATTCAATTTAATTTTTTGTTAGTTTTCATTTTTAATTCTTTGAAAATTGAGGATCATTTCAAATATCAACCATTCAATTCATGCGATTATTATTTTCTTTAACTCTCACCTTGTCCCACACTCACTGACTACTGAGAATATTTTCAATTAAAGTTAAAAATTATGATATCTCATATGCACCCCAAATAAATTATGTAAAACATCTAAAGACAGCTTCTCATTCTGCCTTGTAGATGCTGACAACTTTGAAGGGAAGGGTAGAATAAAAGGAATATTTGTTATAGAAAAAGGTGCAAAGTATTAATAATAAAGTGTTAAATTAGTTAAACGGGATATAGGGACAAAAAGATAAATTTAAAAGGGGAAATTTAAAACTTTTAAATTATAGAAATCTTTAAGAGTTATAAATGGAAAAATTCTATATTATGTCTTTCTTACCTGCATCCAGACACAACATGCATAACCAATACAGAAAACCATCAGTATAAATGAAGTGAGCTCTTGCCCTAGGAGAAGTATCAGAAAAATTTTCTCCTTCTAGTTCCTCTTTGTGAAATAAAATAATCTCATTCTTTTTTTCCCTCTGGAAACACTTATGTTTAAATATAAATTTTTGTTGTTTCAGTCCTCATTAAACATACTTTTAAATTGTGTGAAAGCACATTTTCATCTTTGTTGTTAAAATATTGTGAAGAAAATGTGTTTATATATGACAATTTAGGTTATAGCCATAGCAGAGTTTCACATTTCTGAACACTTAATAACACATTCCAAATTAATTTTAGCAAATTTTGAATTTAAAATTATTTAATGGTTTTGTATTTAAAAGCATGCATTTTTATTATATGTATATTTATGACTTGTGTCTTTTTGTTAATGAAAGAAATTTAAATCTAATAGGAATATCTAGTTTTTGTAGTTTATTCAAAGTATTCATGTTAGCAGAGATATAAGGTTATATATTTTTTCTCCACACTTTTCAATCAATATAAGAAGATACTGATTATTTGCATGTTAACAGTTATTTACATAGAATGGCAATATAATTTGAGATCACTAACATATAAAGTTTTAGTCTAATGTGGGCTTGATAAATAAAATGTTCTAGCTAAATGAATGCAATTTGCGGATATTTACATAATTTATACTATTTACTGAGCCCATCTTTGTAATAACATACGCAGTATCTCTGAACTAGCTGTAGAGACATGAATATCCTTAGATTTCCTGCCTGTGGCCTGGTCACCTGATTCACACAGAAACATCATCAGAGAGACAGCAGGTGACTTATTCCTCCTCTGCCTCCCGCCCCACACGTACCCCACCACCACAACCAGGTGGCAAATAATAATTTTAATTGTTATAATGTATAGAAAGAGGCTTGTCAAATCATAATTCAGTCATATCCATGTGAGAAAATGCTTTTGAAATTTTCTGATGTGGAGACAAATGTTTATGACAGCTACACGCAGCCCACTCTGACAGCAGCTCACCGAAATGGGGGTCCTGGTGCCCCGTGGTTTACATGATGCACAGGGAAAACCTGTTTTCATAACCTCTCTGCTCAGGTCACTCATGGAAAGAGCAGAATTGGGAAAACACAACTTTTTTACTGAAAATCTACTATTGTTAAACCTCTAATTGGAAAGTATAGAATCAAAGAAGAATGACCTGGCCCCACCTTCAAATAGCGTGTGGTTCAGGTACAAAATAATAAAAGGCAACCAGAGAGAACTCCAGTGCAGAGCTCAGAGGTGTGAGCCTTACAAAAGGTGCAAAGGAGACAATGGTTTTGAACATTGGTACAATCTTTGCACAACTATGAAGATGTGGGGCCATGATTATAGAGGAGTGTGTGTAGGGTATCAATTTGCAATAAGTTTGCAATTTTCTGTAAAAAAATTGCTTACAATTTGATGACAAAAAGTTTTTGTCATTATATTCTGTAGGTATAGAAAGAAGAAATAGTTAATATTTCAATGATGTTTTCATGAACATAATAAAACTCAAATTCCTAAATAATGACTCAGCCTTCACAATGACGACTTTTTAACATATGGATCATTACTGATTGTATCCTACTAGATGGGACAATTCCCTTTACACTCTGTAGCAACATTTGGCATCTCGGTTTTATTCAGAATAAATAACTCAGATGTCTGACGTCTTAATTTGGGGACATCTGTCAGTCTAAGCTAGAACTGAGAATTGATTTTTCAGTCTCAAAATATTTAGAGATTATAGTGGTGGAATGTAAAATAATTTCTGGAATAATTTACTCATTTTCTATAAATAATATATTAACATGAAAATGTTTGTATGGGCAGTATATTATAGAGCTTTTTTCTTATAGCTTTGACTATACAATAAAATGTATTACCCACATTAGGTTGAAAAAATATACTTTTCCTTCATTAAATTGCCCTCAGTTTTTTTTTTTTAATTCTTCTTTAGTGAAACAAAATAATCTCTTGGCGGTTCCCTGAAGATTGTGTGCTTTCTTTCCTTTTTTAAAATTTTTATTTTGTGTGTGTGTGTGTTTTTTGGCCGGGGCTGGGTTTGAACCCTCCACCTCCGGCATATAGGGCTGGCACCCTAGTAGTTTGAGCCACGGGCGTCACCTGAGAGGTGCTTTCATTGACCTGTCATCTATCTATGTATCCATGATATTTGGTTGACAAATAAAATATCATGAGTACTGCCAGTGATAATACTCCCTAATTTTTCTACCACGTCTCAAAACAGCATGTTGTTGAAATTAGCAATAGCAATGTTTGAAACAAATGACATTAAGGATTCTGAACTAAGTCAGGGATTAAGAATCTTTTAACTTGGTTCAGCGCCTGTGGTTCAACGGGCTAAGGCACCAGCCAAGTACACCTGAGCTGGTGGGTTCGAATCCAGCCCAGGCCCGCCAAACAACAATGATGGCTGCAACCAAAAAATGGCCAGGCGTTGTGGCAGGCGCCTGTGGTCCCAGCTACTTGGGAGGCAGAGGCAGGAGACTCGCTCGAGCCCAGGAATTGGAGGTTGCTGTGAGCTGTGATGCCACAGCACTCTACCCAGGGGGACAGCTTGAGGCTCTGTCTCAAAAAAAAAAATATCTTTTAACTAACTACCCTTTGCCTTTTCCTTCCCATTTTTAGATCACTGCTTTGCTCAGACACTAACAGGAGTGCATCTTGTTTCTTACTCGTTTCATGCAAAGAGACAAGCAAATGGCTGAGGATCATTGCATTATAATACATTGACAAGAATTTCACGCTTGGTAAACAAATCAGACTTTTATAATGCCATAATATTTTCATAGATAATAAAAGTAGAAACCAACTATTTTTATCCCTTACCCAAAACTAGCAATATAGGCAGCATTGTTCTTTTTATCCATTCTTTTCTTTTACAGTTATGCTTGGCTATGAGGGAAACATGGATAAGGGAATTGTGTTTTAAGAATTACCATAGGCATGATCAAAATTAATTATTTAGTTAGTATTTGCATACATGTAGAAGGGTTGATGAGAGAATCAAAACCTGCATGGTCCATTGACTCTGACATAGAAGTTTCATGGTTAATACTTGGAGAAATACTGTTGTGGGAGCTGAATTGGGGTCTTGGAGTTCATATTGTTTGGTTTTGAACTCTGAGTCTGCCATTTTTCTCAGATGAGCCAACTTATTTAAGGTAGCTAAGTCTCAGGATATGTAGCCACAGGCCAGATTCCTGGAGCTAGAGAGTTTGCAGTGAGGTCATGCATGCAAAGCGTTTAGCCCAGAGGCCGACACTCGGAGACTAGGCTCTGCTATCATGATTACCGTCTTTGTCATCACAGAATAATAGGCAGGATATAAAAGTCCATATAAAAGATACCTAAGAAGCTTCTGTTAATGCTTACTATTTCTTTTGATAATATACTACTTAAAATTTCATTTAAATTTTGAAAACATATTTTTTAAAGATCCATTTGCTTTTATGTTTTATTTTTTTTTTTTGGTAGATTGTTTTGTTTTTTTATAAGACATAAAATCTTTAAAGCTATTTTCCTAAGCAATTTGCATTTTGGAAATGTTGCAGATTGCTAAGTCATTTCAGGGGAGCACAAAATAAAATAACAGATTACATCTATCTGGAAAAATCCTGCTGAATGTCTAAGAAGACTGGGTAATTCACTTATCTTTGGGAGTAAATTTGTATTTATTTTCTTATGATAGACACAAACATTCCTAGGCTGGTGGAAGCTTACAGAGAGGGCCCTCATAGAGCCCTTGGCTTTCTCATTATACTACACACGAGGGAGTGAAAATTTGGAGAGGTCACAACTACAACAGATGCCTCACCTAACAAATGCAAACATTGTCACCTAATCATCTGTACCCTAATATTAATCTGAAATTAAGAAAAAAAATAAAGAAAATTCGTGGGAGTTACTCTACCGACTGAAGTAAATTGTATATTTCCAGCAGTTTGGCCTACCAGCAAGGCAAAAAGTGCACTTAACCACAGGTCCTGGGAAAAACTTCTATCTTCAAATCAGCAATGGGGAAATGGGTGTTTAAGAGTTATGTTTCGTAGAAGTACACTGAGGAAGAAGCCCTGATGTACGTACCGTACTGCCTCTAGATGCTCAATTCATTGAATGTTCTCGGCTTTTAACTCACATTTCTCTACTTGTAAGGCATTCACTTGAACAGGTTCTCACAAGCGACATACTCAAGGCAGAGTTAAGACACAAATTTCCGCCTTCCCCTGTGATTTTTGATGAAAGCTGCTTTTTGAACTATACCTAAACCTGCCTATCCTGTTGCTCCTCTAAATTGAGTTTTCCTACTTACGTATTTACCCTATCTGCTCTAAAATCATATTTTGTACAAAGCAGCTGAAACGTCCTGATGTAATAGAAGTGTTCTCTATCTCAGCAGGGTATTGTTTAGTGGAATGTGCCCAGTGATCAAAACCCACTGATTTGTAACTATACAATTAGTTCTATGCATTAATGTCCTTACATAAATTTTCTTCAATTCAAAAAATGTGATTTATGTTAATGTTTTTAAGTTTTCATTTTAAGATATAATTTTACACTGGTCTTATTTTGTTGTTATCTTGAGGCATAAAGATATGATCACTTCTACTTAAATCAAAAAGGATTAAGCAACTGGGCTCACATCTGTAATCCTAGCACTCTGGCTGGCTGTGGCAGGTGGATTTTTTTTTTTTTTTGAGACAGAGCGTCAAGCTGTCTCCCTGGGCAGAGTGCTGTAACATCACAGCTCACAGCACCTTCCAACTCCTGGGCTCCAGCAAGTCTTCTGCCTCTGCTTCCCAAGTAGCTGGGACTACAGGTGCCCACCACAATGCCCGGCCATTTTTTGGTTGCAGCCATCATTGTTGTTTGGCAAGTCCAGGCTGGATTCGAACCCGCCTGCGCAGGTGTATATACCTGGTGCGTTAGCCAGTTGAGCCACAGGCGCTGAACTACAAATGGATTGTTTGAGAACAGCCTGAGCAAGAGTGAGACCCCATCTCTACTAAAAATTGAAAACACTAGCTGGGTACAGTGGCATACACCTGTGGTCCCAGCTACTTTGGAGGCTGAGGCTACAGGATTGCTCAAACTCAAGTCTCACTCTGTCACCCTGAGTAGAGTGTCAAGGCGGCACAACTCATAGAAGCCTCAAGACTGAAACACATGGCACCAGTGTCCCCTTATAGCAGCACTGCAAGAATAGCTTTTATAAGGAAAATTCCAGACAAAGCTGTAAGCAATGGAAACTCAGAGTTTCACATTGGTATCCCCTTCTTTCAATTACCAGTTTCAAATTCTGCTACGATCCTAGATCAATGTGTGATTTAATCTATGAAGAATATGCAGTATTTGAAGAGCCCTGATAAACATGTTTCAGTACACTCATAATTCCTAGTAGATGGAGGCAAAGGTAAAAAGGACAAAATGCTGGTTTTACAGGGCGAGCTTGATGGACACACTTCAAGGCACAGCCATATGAGCTTGTTATCTGCCAGGCAGAGCCCCCTGGGAGAAGTGGAAATCTGTGCAGCAGACACCTTTGTTCTATTCTTTGTCTTACTTACCCTGAGAGACGGAGGTGGAAGAAGAAGCAGAATTCTCAGCACTTACATCTTTTGGTAGATTAGCTCTGTCATGTAGAAAAGTGAACACAAATAGCTTCTGTCCAGCGACCAAGTGATTGCTTACTCTGTGGGGATAAAAGTGGGGGGGGGATGAAGAAAGTGTGAGGGTAACGGGCCCCAGAAGCAGAGGCAGGTTGTGGCTATGTGGGGAGGAAGACTTCTAGTTCTCTATGGTGAACAATTAATTCCATATTCTCAAATCATTAGGAGAGAGGATTTAGTTCCTAACACAAATAAACGATAAGTGTTTGATATGAAGAAAATGAGAATTACTCTGATGTAATATACACACTGTACACCCCTTGAAATGTTGCCCTACATCCCATAAGTTCATTATTACATGACAATTAAAATAATATGAAAAACTGGTTGAATGAATACATTAATTCTCAATAAATAAATAAAACATGAGGGGTGGAGAAGGAATAAAAGGAACATTAAAATCAGAAATGCACAAAAATGTTAATTATTGAAATCTCTTCATGTTGAGGGTTTCCCTTGATGAATACTAGTGTTCATCCTTGTCGTTCCATATTTTTTATTGGCTTAAATCCAACCGTATCTGCAAATAAGGCCGCACCCCCTGCTTTTCTCTCATGTCCATTTCCTATAATACTAAAACATTGGCATGAAAAATAAATACAAGTATAAAGTATAAGTCTCAGATGTTTCTTGGCTAAAGGGTGTTTGTCAGTCTATGTGCATTATTTTCTAGACCATGTTAAAAGAACACAGTCATTCTCTGCTGCTGAAATTAAAAGAGACTTCTGTAAGTGTGGTAGAACTATTATTATTTGGAGGTAAGAAAGGGGAGAGACAGAGCCAGTCATGGGGAGGGCACCCAATTCTGCTTGTGGGTGCAGCACCTTAGTTTTTATCCTTTCTTAAAAATTTCCATTTCACAGGAGGGTGCAAATGCTTAGCTCAGTTGTTTTCATTTCTGAGGTCAGGTCAAGTTGGAGCCGAACCCTGATGAGACCTCCAGGCCCCCTGTTAACCGTCAGCCTCTCTGACGGTTTCCCACTCGCCCAGTCTGCCGCCGGGGGCTGAGAAGGTCCTGCGCAGTAACTGGCCACCTTACTCTGTCCTCTGATTAAACCATGAGCGCAACTATTTTTTGTCCTTTTGTTCACTGCTCTCCTGATAAATGGATGAGCGGCTCACATTGAACGCAAAGTGCATCCAGGATTTCCTGGAGCTGCAGGGCTAGTGTCTGCCGCAGCCTCTGAGACCCTTGACACCCGCAGCCCTGCAGGGCTGAGCCTCGAAACAACCCCCTGGTTGGTTATTTTTCTTCTGATACTGCACGGAGTTTTTAAGGGCTGTGTCTCTGAGTCTGCGTCTTTGATCCCTGGCCTTCTGTCTCTGGACCAGACCCCAGTTGCAGGCTCCCTTCATGTTGACGGCGACTTTGAGGTGGTTGAGCTCTCACCTTCCCGCCCACAGCCCATCTGAGCTTGGGGTGCACCCAGGACCACCTCCGCCATCCTTCCCACCGAGGAGGAGCTGAATTCACGTTTCTATTCCTAACATATTCAGTCCTCGGAGTAGCGATTTGCCACCTACAATTTTATACTTGCAGCCGTGTCTGAATTATTTTTTAAATTCCTGAGCATTCCCTTCATGTGGTCATTTTCTGTTCTCTCTTCCCCTGATTGTCCTCTGCTTTCTATTGACGTACTTTCTGCTTGCCGTGGGGTCTTCCCAGAGGGGTGCTGGCGGCCTGTTTCCCACACCTGACCTCTCCGAATGGTAGGTTCCAGCAGCAGGTGTGGAGCACGGGCACATGAAACGCGTATCTGCCCAGGAGGCGCGGGACATGAAACGCGTATCTGCCCAGCAGGCGCGGGACATGAAACGCGTATCTGCCCAGCAGGCGCGGGACATGAAACGCGTATCTGCCCAGCAGGCGCGGGACATGAAACGCGTATCTGCCCAGGAGGCACCGTGCTGAAGAGCGAGCCAGGCGCGCACAGGACCCGGGGCCACTGGCTCGCGTGGCCCAGCCGGGCACCCAAGCCAAGGAGCCGAGGAGAAGAGCCAGATTGTCATTTTTAATGCTGGGAACAAGAACAATTTAAGTCTTAGTGTCATCATTTGCTGGTGCTGTTAAGCCCTGGGGGGACGTGTGCTGTTTCCACCTGATGCTCCCGCACACATACAGCCCGGGGACACCCCCTGCCCCCACCGCCATCCCGTTCCCTGGGGTTAAGGCTGCTCCCGTGATTATGGGCGGGATCGTGACTCGTCTCCGATGCACAGGTGCCAGAGGGAGGTCATGGGATGTCACTTGCGTGTCAGTCTCTGTGTTGCCCACGAACCTGCTTCAGGGACACCCCTATCGGCTTAATGACCGGACGGTCCTGCTGGGAAAGCCCGGGCCGGCACAGGCACCTTGCAGCGGCGGGACCTAAACCCTGGCCTGTAGGCAAACTCAGGCTGGAATGCTCAGTCCCACGGCAGCAAGGAGATGAGTTTTGCCACAACCTGTGTGAGAATGAAAAGGGATCCTCGTCTGGCCGAACCCACAGATGGCGGGGCAGCCCCTGCTGACCCAGGAGACCCAAACTTGTGAGACTCCAAGGGAACAAGCCAGCTACTTATTTAAGCCCAGAATCCAGACCTCGGGAACTTTGAAATAATAAATTTATGTTGTTTTAAGCTTTGGGAGACTCCTAGTAATTTTCTTTCTAGTAATTGTTACATAAACACATTAAGACCTGAATTCTTCCCAAAGCCAAAAAAAAATAATAATAATAATAATATTTACATCTTCAACAGAAACCCGCCAGCTGAGATCATCTCTGCTACTTTCCCAGCCATATTTTATTATGCCAGGATTGGTGATTGCATTTAAAAATTGAATTAGACCTATCCGATTTTTCTTTTTTTTAGATTTTTCTTTACGTCATTGAAGTTAAGAAGTGCCCTAAAAGTCTCACAGATTTGGGGCAAGAGGCTACATTCTGAGAGTATATGTGGCTCAGTTTACTATAATAGAAATGTAGCTCTATTCACATAGAAGTAACTACTATTTTATTGTAATTATGCTTTCAAAATAAAAAAGTGCCAAATATAGTCAACATGAATATACGTTTATCCCTACCAGTTTATGTTGATATTTCTATGTTAGGCCAATTTAAAAAAATCCTTGGTGATGTGTCTGTTTAAATTATTACACTATTCTACTGAGAATCTTTAAAAATCAGATTCTTTGTGATGAGAAGCAGCAAAGACAGCATGGGGTCTCTGAACTTTGTGAAGTGTAAAGTTGTGCCTGCAGCAAAATAGGTGTATAAAAATGGTGTTTGTTGAAAGTACAGAGAAATAAATGTATACATTTATTGTAGTTGGTCTTATGGAGATACAAAATCAGATTTCCTTAATAGCAGCCACAGAGTGTATCTGACTCGTTTATTACAGCAATTATTGAGCAGGACCTCCATGTGTTACTGAAGATGTCACTGCTAAGGAGGTGAATAAAGCACTGTGCCTTTTGCCAAATATTTTACTCCCATAGAAATACAGTATATCCCAAATATATTTACTTTGGCCCTGATTAAAATTAATGTTGCAATCAAAAGCCACACACTTCAAAAATTAGTAAATGAAAAAACCTAGAAAGGAATTTTGATGCCAGCTGTGAAAAATGTGTGTGACAATGCACCCTCCCCAGCTGCAGAAGAGGAAGATACAGGGGGTCAGGGGCCAGCAGCTGAACTTCGGTGGATGTTGCGTCCATGGGCATCCCAGGAACTAAACCTTGAAGTCATCCATGAATGACAGTACGGATTTGAATAAAGAAAAACATTACTAAATCTCTAATTGCTGGTTGTTATGGTGAAAATCATCAGTGAGTTGAATTCCATTTCAGATAATAACAAACCCTTGAGGATTAGAAGATGTCTTTACACAGTTCTAGGAATTTTTGACTTAGAACCTTTAGAATATAAATACTTGCAGAGAGAACTGAGTGTGTGAGAAGTTTGTGGTAGACAGCGGTATCGATTCACTTACACTTGTAGAATACATTATAGAAAGTGTGCTGAGTAGAAGTACAAACAAGTTGCTCCAGAAACACAGGGGAGGGATCCCCAAGAAAATATTAGGAGAGGAGGTAATCGTTGATTTTGTTGTGGAGAATGAAAATGAGTTGAAAATCACAGAAGGAATGGCAGAAATAAAGACCCAGAAGTGCAGAAGAGTGATATATTATGGGCTGGCATGTAGCTTCACTATAACATTGTATTGCAAAGTCTGTTCCCAAAGGTTCTTTTCAACATTCGTGATGCAAATATTTTGGCAATGTTTTTTACTCTTATATACTAATGCGCCTTTTTCTTTCCAAATCGACCTAGAGTTAAGCTTTACTAACATTCTATAATAGAAGAATATGTTGCCTAATATTCAAATAACGTCCTAAAACTTGTTATTGAATTCAAATGGGCATCATAGTCCAATTGACAGGGTAGCCAAGCAGTTATTACAATTTTTAAAAATATGCATTTATGGTGGGGTGGCAGATGTGGCACAAAGGAGTAGGGCCCTGGCCCCATATACTGAAGGTGGCAGGTCCGAAACCAGCCCCAGTCAAAAACTGCAATAAATAAATAAATAAATAAATAAATAAATAAATAAATAAATGCATTTATGTTGAATTCCTTTGAGTGATGTATATAAAAGACTAGGAAAGGAAGTATGGAAATATAATTAGTAATTCCCTGAATATTGTTAATAGAACATTGAAGGTGCAACATAAACCTTGATCTTATGGTTAAATTTTGTATTAACTTGGCTGAACCATGTTTGCCCAGATCTTTGGTCAAACAACATTCTGGATGTTTCTGTGAAAATGTTTTTGGATGAGAATAACCTTTAAATCAGCGGTTAATTAATTATGATTGCCTTCATAATATGTGTGAGCCTTACCCAACCCACTGAAGATCTTAATGGAATAAACATTTACTTCCCAGAGCAAGAAGGAAGTCTGCCAGCAGACTACCTTTGGTTTGGACTACAAATCTCCAATCTCCAGTCTGCCAGCCAACACTGCACATTTGAACTTGCACCTCTACATTTATGTAATTCAATTCATTAGAATAAATCTCTCTCTCTCCATATATATGTGTGTGTGTATCTGTGTGTACACACAAGTACACAAATACAGAAATATCTCCTAGTGATTCTGTTGCCTTGGAGAACCATGACTAGTACAATTATTTATGCGGCAGTAAATACTCAGAAAAACAATTTACTAATTCAAATAATTTCCCATCCATACAATAGGAGTTGGAATAGGTGACTCCAAAATCCCTTATGCCCAGATAGTTCTTGACTATAACTGTACTTCTTTTCTCCAAGTCCCGTGACAGATAACAGCACAGCTGAGCTGCAGATTATTTCCATAAATGATCACTTACAATACAATCCTTAGTCAGTGTATACAGTTTAAAAGAAAATTTCATGCAGAAATTAAATAGCCACATGTATGTATCATGTTTCTGTGAAAATCCATATGAGACCAGCACAAATAATTAGAGATAGAATTTTTTTCCAAAAAATTATCACTGCTATTATTTGGTATATTTTAAATTAACTTAATCAAAAACTGATGCTCAATTATCAATTTGGTTAAGAGTTATTTCTTTGGTTGAAATTATATTCATTTTCAGTGGTTACTCCAAGTTTATAATATTATTTTGCCTTTAAAAGCTAATGATCAATGCAGAATTTTATGCATATATCATCAAAAGCATTTACATAAAAACACCAAATAATTTATTTTCCTGATAATCCATCCATGTTGGCAACTATGTTTTTAAAGCAGATGGCACTATGATAAATTATCCAATATGTAGAAACCACGGCGTGAATCTGGAAACATTGCAAGATGCTTATACTGAGATTTTCTTGACCACATTCCACTTGTACATTCAGAGAATGACAGATACTTCTGTTGTGAAAGTCCATATGTATACATGAGATTTCCTTTTGTAATGTTTAATGATGCTGCTTTGGTTTAAGAGTGATAATATTCTATAATCTTTTTTTTTTTTTTTTTTTTTTGGTCAGGGCTGGGTTTGAGTCCACAACCTCTGGTATATGGGCCTGGCACCCTACTCCTTTGAGCCATAGGTGCTGCCCAATCTATTTATTATATTTAGTCATTTCAGACTTTGAGGTAAAATATTTCTAAAATTAAATTATGTTTCTATGTTAATTATTATGAGCACATAATAGTTGTGTATATTTACAGTGTACATAAGATATTTTGATACAGGAACACAGTGCATACAATAACATTAGTTTAACTGAGTTATCCTCATAAGAGATTTTGATAAAATAAATCAATTTAGGGTTTTTTTTTCATTTTAATAAAAATGGATGAAAGTACTATGGACTTGAAGGTACTTACAAAACTACCATTCCAGATCTTAATATAATTTTAACTTTCAACTGAAGACATCTCCAGGATAACATGAAAAATCTTCATTTTTGTATATGAAGAAAATATAACCATTTCAAGGGAGAAAATAAATGTCAATATGAACATGCATGAATTATAGTGCTGTATCAATTCTCTTCTAAATGCAGGCTACGGAATGGGTGAAATGGACAATTCAGGAAAAAATCTACTATTCAAAGGCACAAGGCTAATCAAATGTGAGTTGTAATATGAAATGTAAGGTAATATAAATAGGGAGCTAGTGGCTTGGAGTGCTGAATGATGACTCCCATGGAAGGCAGATAAATCACTTACCGTGAATGTGAGTAGCTGTCAGAGCACAGATTGTAACAATGTCTGTTGGATTCTTTACTAATGAAATACTCAGATTTCTGATAATTAGTGTCTGAATCTTAACTGACTAAAATATTGAGTTTCTCTGACTTATGTCTTAAGAAAACCACAGTGTTCTAGCACATTATGGGCCCCAATTTAATTATATTTATTTACTCTTTCTCTTTGTGGGCATCTGTCAAACACCACCAGCTTGGAGACCAGCCTGAGTAAGAGCAAGACCCCATCTCTACTAAAAACAGAATAACCAGCCAGTGTGTTGTGGCAGGCGTCTGTAGTCACAGCTACTCAGGAGGCTGAGACAAGAGGATCTCTTGAACCTAAGAGTTTGAGGCTGCTGTGAGTTAGGCTAACACGACAGCAGCCTCAAACCTCTACCCAGGGCAACAGAGTGCAACACTGTCTAAAAAAAACAGTAAAAGAAAATAAAAATTCAGTGAAGGCAGATTTGGGACCACTTGGAACATGTACTGATATTAATAAATATATTGACTTTATTTCAATGTTATACATAAAACTATCACATACCTGTATATTAATTATTCTGGCAGAAGTTATCAAACTTTAAATGTATAAACCAACACTCATGGATTACATGCTAAATTATGCACACCATCTTTCAGTTTTATATTTCTAAAGTGAAGTGAGTAAAATTTACCTAAACTTATTTGACACAATAAATTTGATGTCACTAGCGTTAAAATTCTAATATTGTCATAAACTTTTATTGATAATTATATGTCATAGTATTGAAACAGGATTTTGCAAATCCCACAATATTTTGATTCTTCTTATGTGGCCCATTTATTGTCATTTTCTCATTAAAAAATACACAATAATGCCTTATTAGATTGATGTGAACATCATGGGAGCTATATTTTTCTTTCTTCAAGTTGTGCTTTAAATTAAATATGCTCTAGTGAAGGAGTTTAAAATGCACAGATGAATTAAGTAGACCTGGTAAAGAAGAACAGTTTCTCCCTATACTTTTACTCGGTGTCGTTTCCTTTATTGTTTACTTCTTTTTCTTAGAGACAGAGTCTCACTTTGTCGCCTTCAGTAGAGTGCCATGGTGTCATAACTCACAACAATCTCCAGCTCTTGGGCTTAGGCGATTCTCTTGACTCAGCCTCCCGAGTGGCTGGGACTACAGGAGCTCGTCATAATGCCCGACTATTTTTTTTTAATTAAATCATAGCTGTGTACCTTAATGCAATCATGGGGTATAATATGCTGGTTTCATATACAATCTGAAATATTTTCATCAAACTGTTTAACATACCCTTCATGGCATTGTCTTAGTCATTGTGTTAAGACATTTATATTCTGCATTTAGTAGGTTTCACCTGTAGCCTTCCAAGATGTATCGCAGTTTTTTGTTGCAGTTTGGCTGGGGCTGGGTTTGAACCCGTCGTCCTCCGCATATGGGATTGGCACTCTACTCACTGCACCACAGGCACCACTTCTTTTATTGTTTATTTTTATGCATGTCTTTTATGTTGAAGTACTGTGTTTAGTGGCTATAAGAAATTAACAAAGCAATTCATGAATAGCAGGGCCAACAATTTTCAGGATGTGTTCTGTGGACTGCTTGATTTCCCAAAGACCCTTTCAAAATATTTTCCTAGTACTGATACCTTGTTTAACTTTTCACACATATTATCTCATGCATGAAGGAATTTTCTGGAGATTCTATGGCATGTGATAGTACAGGAGATTGAGTTTAGAAGTGGATGTGAGGGTCAATCTCTCTTCTAGTAAGGTAGGCATTAAAAAGAATTTTCAAAAGTTGAAAACAATGAGACTCTTTTGAGTAAATTATTTTCTGATCGGTAAAACATAATTACTTTACATGAAAATGCACAGATGTTAACATACAAATGAATCTATCATCGAATTTTTTAAATTATTAAATAAATATTTTAAAATTTTTGTTTTAATTTCTAAATAAAAATATTAATGGATATAACTCACATTTTAAAATAGAACTACTTAGAATCCTAAGTATATGAAAGAGTTCAAAGTACCAAACTTTAAAGAAAATCTGTCTTATAGTAATCCCAAATAACTGAGATTATTGCCATTTTCGATATGAATGTAAAATCTCAAAGTGACCAGGATGCCCTGGTTCTTCTTCTTTTATTAAGCGTTGGGGCTAAAAATGCTCATGGAGACTCCATGTCTATCTCAGAAGGAGACATTGTCCCAGAACTATCAGATTCTTCTAATGCCGTAATTTTCTTTCTTTCTTTTCTTTTTTTTTTTTTTGAGACAGAGTCTCAAGCTGTCACCCTGGATAGAGTGCTGTGGCATCACATCTCACTGCAACCTTCAATCCTCTGCCTCCCACGTAGCTGCGACTACAGGCGCCCGCCACAACGCCCGGCCATTGTTTTGTTACACCCGTCATTGTTGTTTGGCGGACCCAGGCTGGATTCAAACCCACCAGCTCAGGTGCACGTGGCTGGCGCCTTAGCCCGTTGAGCCACAGGTGCCGAGCTTAATGCTGTGATTTTCAACAGGTGTCCTGGGACACAGGTGTGTGCTGTGAGAGGATCTAAAGTGAGCTGCAAAGTTGATTACATTATTGAGTTACATGATTGATCGATTGATTGCGTTATTTTTGAAAGATGTTCAAAGCACAGTAAGTATATTCTATCTCTTTACTCTCTTTTTGCTTTTTGATCAACATAATTTAAGTATGTGTAGAAGTTAAACTGTAGGCTCAAAGGTGCCATGAGATAAAAAGGTTAAAAAATAGAGTGATACTCACTTATGATATTGTGGTGGGTTTTTTTTGTTCGTTTGTTTTGGTTTTTTTTTTTTTTGCAGTTTTGACCGGGGCTGAGTTCGAACCTGCCACCTCCGGCATATGGGGCCCACCCCCTACTCCTTTGAGCCACAGGCACCACCCCTGTGGTGTATTTCTGATATAAAACATTGTTTATTGAATTTGGCTTTTTAAATTTTTATGTTAATTGGTTATGCCTTAGCAACTCTTTATCAGGAAATAAAGCAATGACTCAAGGTGACTGCCTTACTGCATCTGAGGTCCTGGCACCTGAGTCACCTAGCTGTGCACGCTGACTGGAGAAACGGCACCAAGCGAAAAAGAAAGAAAAAAACAATCCTTCCAATGTAGGCTTTTTCAGAGTCTATTTTGAAGTGAAAACCTTTGATTAAAAAAGTTGCACTTTGTTATAAGAATAAGATAGTCGTGAAAAGCAAAAAATAAAAATCCCCTAACCTAGCATTACATAAGCTTATGGAATGTACAAGATTTGAAGAAAATCATAGAGGAAGACACGTGACTTGGCCCCTAAAAGATTAAAGCAGACAATGCAATCTGCAAAATGAAGGCTGACACTTTCGGAGAGCATGTGGAGAAGCAAACGTAGCATCACAGACCTGGCCAGTGTCGGTGCCCCCTAAGGGGCACCAGGACACCCACACCCAGGCTTAAAGACCTCAGCTCCCCGCAGAGCGCGTGACTCCCGCAGGCTGGGCTGAGGGTCATGCTTCTCATTCCTGCCTGGCAATGGCCTTGGTCAGCAAGGCTTTGTAGATTGGCCATGAACCATCCCAGGGAAGTGATTCTCCCCCATGCTGCAAGGTATTTCTGAGCTCCAATCTAAACTTCCCCTGGAGACATTCCAACATCTGCTTCCTGCACTCCTGTAAGTCTCTTGAGTGTCCAAGAGAATTTAGGAATTTGGAGGAAGGACTTAACTAGGACTGGTCTCTGGGGTCTAGTCCCAGACCTGTTTCTCTGGAGGGTTTCAATCCACAGCACAGAGTCATTACCAATCCCTACAACCAAATTACCATTTGAACTCAAGTTCATGACCCTTTAGGAAAACATCCACACACACTCGGAGGAAGAACCAGGTCATTCTGGGAAAGGAAGAACAGAAGAAAAAGAGAAGCACAAAAAATACTTTAAAAATATTCTCTCTTGGACTCTGAACTTTCAAAATACAGAGTCTATTTTCAGACAGAGAATAAAAATTTCCACAGCAGCAGCCCAAGCTGTATGTAGGCGCTCTGGCCTAGAGAATATTTGAAAAGGCTGGAGTTTGCAGGAAGAGACTGGACTCAATATCTAGGCCAGAAAGGAAATTCGTAACTGGAAATGTGAACGTGAATTCACTTTGGAGAGGTCTTGGGAAGCCAGAGAAGATTATCCCTCTGAATTTTGTTAATTATTTAGGGCATGAGGACCACTGCATCACTCTGGACCAGCTGCCTTGTGATTCATGACTAACAAAGATGTATAGCTGCTCAGAGAAAGCTTTGTCTGGGCTGGTGGAAAAGTTCCTAGTAAAGGAAATGCAAATTTATGGACCCAGCCAGTCCTACGGAATCGCAGGCTCTGGAGATGCAGCTCAGAAATCTGCTTTCACCTACCCTTGGGGTGACACTGAGGCCCCATTACTTTGGGAACCGCAGTTCTGGGTAGTGCATAGTGCCCTCTGGTGTTCGCATGCGACCATGACAGCTAGTTCCCAAATGTTACCCAGCTTAACTTGGAGAGGTGGAAAGTGATAGAAAAATCAAGTTTGGCAAAATTTAGCTTTCAGCTTCTAGGATTAAATAGCATTCTTATGTAAGAGAACGTGTCCTACAGGGAAGCAAAGTTTTAAAATTTGGCGTGGATAAAATTGAGACTGTACTTTTTACTAAAGGAATAGAATTCTATTCCCAGTCATCTCAGCTGTCCCCTGCCTTCCACACCTACTGAAATGACAGCGCACATTTCAGCATATCAGAGTGAGGTCAGACAGCTCAGATAAAGTATTTATTATTCAATTTTTATCTTCAAAATATAGTTTTTAGTCTGCAGGAAGATAATGGACAGACATTGGTATTATTTGTTTCTCGGACCTCGTAGAAGCGTCTTTTCAAATATCAGGGTAGGACTTAGAGATCTATGTGTATTTTTTTTGCCAGAGTCAAAGCATATAGAGTACGTAAATATAAGTGATATCATGACAGCTTTACCATGGCTCAGAAGGGAAATAAATATTTGAGCATTGCAGGGACTGTAAATACACAGATATTTGTTAAGATAGCAAGCAGGTCTCTGGTCAGGGACCCAAGCACCCAGTGGGGGATGGAGAAAAGATAAATAAACTCAAGGTATGGAAAGGAGGGATCTGAAGTGATGACCTTGTACTTGAGGTACATGGTAATCACTGAAGACTAGAAATACTTCCACATGTGTAAGGTGGGAGAGGCAGGGATGACCCCTCAGGGATCTCAAAGCTCGCTGGAGAGAAGCAAGTACTGCGATGGTTCTTCCTTCTCCTCTGAACAAGTGGAAATGCCAAGAGAACCTGCAATCTGCGAGATGCCGATACCCTGCAAGGTGGCCCAAGCTAAAATAAGAGAACAGGGAATCCCTGTGATCCGTGGGGGGTGGGGGGGGCTGTCCAGTCATAGTCAATGGCAGCCTGACAGCCTAAAACCAGAGAGAACCAGGCCCACACCTGCAGGCATCCACCAGGACTCACTGCCAGTAAAAACAAGGAGATGTGCATGGATAATGTCTCCATGGAGATCAGAATGCTTTCCCTGAACCAAGATGCCAAACTTTAGAAAGTCACACCAAGAAGAAATTCTGAAGCAGAAAATGGTCCTGATATTATCTTTTAAACTTATGTTGCCCAAACACTATTGCTGCAAACCACATAAGATCAAACTATATTTAATAAGCAAATTTAAGGTCCACTCGTCTGCAAAAATGTGTCTTCCAAGAGACAGTATGTTCAGTTAGAGACAACAGTGAGGTATTTTCAAAATTGAAATGTGTAACTCAAGACAGAGAAGAAACACCCATAGGCCTGGCCCATCTTTTCCAATATTCTTCTTAAGCCTCACAAGTCTCCCAGCAAGCGAGGTGCTTTGCAAATAGCTCAGATGAGCCGATCAATCTTCTGTCCAAGGTGTTATTATATTTGCACTTAAGTAAATGCAAACTCTTTACCAGAAACAATAGTTCAGGCACTTCTTGCATTGCATAAAAGCAGCAATAAACTGTTATTTATTGAAATAGAACTTTTGCTATCATACTACCATTTCTTCAAATAAATACGAGAAAAAGCTACAGCAATCAAGTAGTTTCTCAAGGATATTTAAAAAAAAATCAATAGGACTTATTTACCACAGCTAAGCTCAGTAACCTGGCATGTGTGTTTTTCAAATATTGACATCCTTTCCAGGGCACCAAATATATCATATAGCCAAGGTTTGAGTGCAAACAATCCAAGATATGCTACATAAAATGATGCCAAATGTGATAATAAATGCCTTCTATAAAAACAAGGCTTACTCATAAAAGACATTCTTGGTGGACAGATAACTCATGTTGACAGCTTGTGAATTCCAGAATTCTTGGGCAGTTTTTCTACTGGATTTTTCTCTGGTGCAAGTTTAGAATTTTTTTTTTTTGCAAGTTTATAATGTTAACTGATCATCACACAGAAAGGATGTTGAGAATGTATTTTAAAAACAGAGTTTAGATAATTTGGGATTCATAATCACATTCCACAAAGAGCTTAGATATGCCACATTCTCTTTCTAGATACGTAGACAAGTGAGGAAATTTAAGCACCAAAGAAAAGATAGTATCAAAACATGAAGGGCGATATAATTTTAGCCCTTATCCTTCCACAAAAGTTTCTAAACAGCACGTATTTTAAAAATGCAGCCATGAATCTATTTAGAGGGGATCTTCATTCTGGACAGCGAAACCTTGCGCGGTCTTCGTCAATTTGTCTGCGGTTTGTCCTGGCAGGTGACATTGTTCTTGAATGGTAATCAATTGATGTCTCCGTGCCATCTGGCCTTCTGTCCCTAAGCACAGCTGCTACACCATAAGATGAAGGGCGTGTAGCAAGAAGCAGCATACGCAGTCGATAAATCCTTCCTGCGCCAGGCCGATTCCAAGAACCGCTTTGGCCTAGCAGGTGACGAAAAGTCTTGGCAATTCACGTAGGAGAAGATGATGAAAAGTAATCACTCTGATGAGATTTTGAAAATCTTGCCTTGTTTACAGAGTGATCTCATACAACAAAAAGACAGTATTGTTATCTTCCATTCAATATACACAAGTCTTGAACAGCCAAGTCATGACGTGAAAGAAAAAGTTACTGACAATTCTTAGACATGTTGTAATATTACCCACTGAGTTGTTTTCACCTATCAGTAGGGGCCTTTGCGGTTTGTCATTGAATCTAGTAAAATCCAGGGAAGATAGGCTCATGTAAAAAGTTTCACAGTCAATACAGGCAAGTCTGAAATCTAGACTTGGGTCTCATTGTCCTATCAAATACCGTAAAGGTGGTAGAAATTTCAGGTCTGATTAAAATAGTTCTGAAAATGCCTAATTAATTGCTTTGAAAACATAAACAAGAAGCTGTTGTTAAGCTTAAGTGTGGTGAAAATGTGCACAAACGTCCCCGAATGCAGGAGCAGTAGGGTGCGGATTGTTCTTCATGGTCCCAATGCCAAGTACCCTCAGGAGTCCCACGAAGTCTTTCTTTGCCATCCTGCTTCATGACTACCGCAGTCAGCATAACTCATCCGGGGTATGGGTCTAATAGTTCAAGAACATCTTCATGGATTTGAAGTTCCAGGTCTTCTACTGCTCCCCTTAGACAAAGGAGACATGTGAGATCTGCGAATCAACGCTTCAGTGGGCGACCAGCTGGAATAAAACTGGTTAAGAGAACAGCTTGGGGACTGACAAATCCTGGTGGTAGCTAGGACTGACAAATGGCTTCCAGGTGTGTCCCTGGTGATGACAGGCATTTTTTTTAAGTGTGCCGTCTCTTCTGACAATGACGTTGTTTGATGGAGGCTCTCTGCACACGTAAGTTAGCTTTAAGAAAAAAATATCTATAGGTTTTATATGTTCATTTGCATAGATCACGCTATGTATTTTAATATCAGGATATGCAAAATTATTTTCTTTTGATTTTTCAGATAAAAATACACGGATCTCTTTATTTTTCTATGAAATATCAAATTAGCTTTCACTTTAAAAAAATGAATGATACATCTATCCATTAGGGATATGGTGATGATGTGCATAAGAGCAACAAAAAACCCAACTCACATGAGCTTAAGCCTGGAGGCGTTTATTTATCTACATAATTAGAAAGCTGGAGGTGCACAACCACAGAAGGAAATGAAACCATGAAATGTTTTTAGTTTCTTATACTGCAGCCCTGAAAAAAATTAGGGAAAGACAAATAAACCATTAATCATTTAAGCTGATCAGGTTTGGGTCTTCTGTTGCCCTCCCATAAAACTGCACTCTTAATGGAAAGCTGTATCCTTAGATTTTTTTTTTAAGTGAAAGATAATTCAATATTTCATGTAGACATAAAGAAGTCCTCATTTTTCTGTTTGAAAAATCTCAAGAAAAGATCTTGCATATCCAGATATTAAAATACATAATGTGCCATCGTTGTGATCTATTCTTTATATGAAAGTGTGAGAGGAGAAGGGGGGTCAGATGGAGGGAGGGTGAATGGTGGGAACTCACCATGGTGCATCATGAAAGGATACATGTGGGCTCTATTAGTATAGCCTATAAATGTCTTAACACAACAATTAAGTAAATGGGATGAGGTATATATTAACCAGTGTGATGTAAGCATTCCTAATTCTATATGAAGTCAGCACTTTGTACCCCATAAATGCATTAACATATACATGAAAATAATTCTAAATTACAAATTACAACTTCATGACCCTGATGCAATATACACTTTAAGAGAGTGTTGTGGTATAGTACAATATGGAGTTATTTTGCTCCTAGGCAGAAAAGCCTGCCATTCAAAGTGAATAAAGCCATTAGAAATTTAAAAATATATATACAAAATTTAAAAAATACATCATGTGATATATGCAAAAGAAAACACAGAACAATAAACACAAAAGGGAAGGTAAAAGATAAATTCATGTTTTATAGGATGAATGTGTCATATGAAAAACGGAGAATGGAATTCATCATAGAAAATTATTTATAACTGTTACTGACTTTAGCAATTGTAATTATTAATTCTCTACTTCACATCAGAGGAGTAAAGTAACAATATACAGATTTCTGTATCAAAAATGTAATAGAAGAAAATACAGACTAGGATTTATCTGAAATGGTGTAAGGAGGAGCTTTTTGGACTATCTAAACATATAGGTAAAATAAAATATGTGAACATATAGCTAAGTAAATAAAACAAGTTAAATAACGTTATTATATTTTGAAATGAAGATAATTTGCATATAATCAGGTATACAATTATTAGAAAAACATAATATTGAATGTTGTGAGTGTAGGATACAGGCCTTGATCCATTCAATGCCTGTTTAATGAGCACTGGAGCTGCACTGTTAGGGGCCGACCACAGGTGGTCAAAGAACCAGACACAGCTCTAATCTTCCTTCTGTTTATGTCTATAACTGGAATAAAGAGAAAGTAAAAGAATAAAAAAAATAGGAGTAAGTTTGTAATCCCCAATTTCCTAAGGACTGTGGTGAGAGGTCAAGAACAGGCACTTCCAGTAGACATTGTAGGTGGATGGCAGGTGTGTGGTCACCTCTCCGAGGGACCAACGATCCCAGCAGCACATTTACTTAACCAAAAGCGGCTGTGTCTGGTAAACAGTAAATGCAAGTAGCACGTCCATCCTGCCTTGGCACGTCACTCAACCTTTCCATGTTGTCCACCTTTTTTCTTAACTATTACATGCTATTGCCCACTACAGTCATGAGAAAGTGTCTATTCAATGTAGTTCTTCCTAGTACCTGTATATAAATAATAAAATAAAATAAATAAAATACAATTTTTTAAAGTTAAGACTTTTCACTCAATTTCTCTGTGCATGTGAATAAGTTTCATTAGTACATAGCCTAGAATTTTGACTTTAGGGTCCATATATTTGATGCCGGAATTTCAGGTTCTTGGTCTCTGTGATTCCATGAATAAATAGATGGACCACAGGATCATTAGTAAGTCAGGATTTATTTATAGAAAACAAGAATTACAACAAGTACAAGAACCAAACCTCCTGTCAGAGAAGACACAGGAGGGGAACAAGCTCTCCTGCTCCCTCTCCAAGGTCCAGCTGAGGTCTGTTTTTGAGCTCTTGGCTCAGGGGTTTATATAGTCCCAGGGGATTGTTTTGCTAGAACTTCTTAGGGTGTGGGTGTTGGTCAGTTACAGCCAGCTGTGGAGTGAAGTCTCAGGCCCTGGAAACTGACATGACCTTGGCCAGTCAGAAGTGCAGGAGGAGGAGACAGCAAGGCCATATGTGAAATGGACTAACCAGAAGATCAGGAGAAGGAGATAGCAAGGCACCAGTGTCTCCCCCGCATGTGTCCAGCCCTACCAGCAAGCTGGTTCCTCCATCCTCCACAGCATCACCGCCAGGGCCAAGACCGCAGGTCTTGGGTCTGCCTTCTCCTGCATCATATTCAATAATACTTAAAAATGGTTATACCAACCCCAAAGCCGGCAGCATGATTTCAAGGGCCTAGTTCCCTTCTGGGCCAATCTGAGTAGCAACAGACTTTTAATAAATTTGGATGACTTTTATTTGGGTGAGCTAGTATTGCTTTGTTTTTGTGATATTCATATCTCTGATTTTTTAAAAATTTAGATATTTTCCTGTTCATTGACCAGTAGGCTTTCTTTTTCAGTGAATTGCTTATTCAGACCTTTTGATTTTTTAAATTTCTTTTCTTTTGAGTCATTTCCCTGTTCTTAATTTCTAGTTCTTCATACTTTGTGGATATATTTCTTTGTATCTGTCTGTATCTGTTGTCTATATTTTTGTGGATATATTTCTTTCTATCTTTCTGTCTGTGTCTATATTTTAAGCATTCTATGGAATTTTGTTAGTAATTTAAAATTTTTAATTATTCACATTCATCTATCTTTTCTGATAGTGTTTGTACCTTTTGTATCTTATTTTTTAAAAAGTCTCTATCACAGTATCATTGAAATCATCTAATAATTTTTCCAAATTTTAAAATTTTGTGTTTCATGTGTAGGTCTTTAATGCATGTAAAATATGTGTTCTTTTTACAGTTTATGGTTAAAGTAGGTATCAAACCAAAATACTCTCTCCATGACAGCAGTTGTTTCATCTTATTTATTGAATAGGTCATGTTCTAACACACCTCTCATATAATACAATCTTATATAAAACGTTGGATGGAGAATCTCTATGTTCCTCCATGAAGTTACTTATCATTATATACACACAGTAATATTTTAATCATTGGAACCTGTATGAAATATTTATACCTAGTGAGTCAACCTGTTTCTCTCTTTATCTTTCTTCCTAAATGTATTTAATATTTTGAGCAATTTACTTTCTTTGGGAACAAGCTGGAAAAGGTATAAAGGAAAAAAAAATGGTAAAATATTTGTGAGGAGTTCAAATAGCAAGAGTCTGGCTCCCTATCTTGCAAGCCGAATGCAGCCGCTAGAATAAAATTCTTAACCAGTTAGAACACGTTAAAAGATTAGATTCAAAAGCAGCCAATTGGGCTGGGGGGTACAGATTAAAAGGTAACATCTCCCCTCTGCACTGTATTTCTCCTTTAAAAGTTAAGTCTAACCCACACCCTTTGTCCACTTCCCTACACCTTATTCCCCTTAGGTCTTAGCAAGACCAATGATATGTCACGTGTGGGGACAGAGTTTCCTTGGCTCTTAATAAATGTGATATTATGCTATATTGTAAACGATTGTTGAAAACATGCTAAAAGGCCTGGTGAGATTTCAGACGGAGGAGACATTTCCCCAGCGCGTCTGTGCACTGGTCAGCGTGCTGGTCTCTCCTGCGCTCACCAGGTATTGCCCTGGTAATAGCTGAGTGTGATAATTTATTTGTCACACCAACCTCCTCTGCTTTGGCTGGGTTCCAAAGAAGTCAGCAGAGGCAAAAAACAACAACCTTCGTAATCTTTGAATTTCTAGATATGCTAAAATGTCTGGTGAGAATTTATTTCGAATTGCATAATAATTAGGGGAGTGTGGACATATGCACAGGTTGCTTCTCCAAATATGAACAAGGTATGTTTCTCCATTTAGGAAAGGAGAGACCGGGTATTCAAATACAGACGGTGCTAAAAATGCATACACATTTTAAGGAAGGAAAAAAAAACTGTATTAAAATGTAATACTCAATACATACTGCTAACAAAAGAGGAATATAAGTCGTGTTGAGTATCTCTTGTAATTGCAGAAGTCATATGTGACTTGAGAATTAAGTATTTAAAGCAGTTTTTTCCTTTCTTAAAATGAGTATGTAGGTTTTGGATCCCTATGTATTTAAAACAATTTTGAAATATTTGCTATATAATTTTATATTTTGTTACAATTATTCCAGCTATCTTATAGAGTAAATAGGAATAATTGTAATGTAATTATAATATATAATTATAATAATTAAAATATAATATAATAATAATTATTATGCCCAGATGCCTTATAGAGACATTTCAAAGAACTCTGTTCTCTTTTTGTTATTCCATTATTGTTCTCCCATCTTTATTTTATTAATTTCTATTCTTCTTACTACAACTTTGAATGTTCTATTTTCTTTTTTCTTTCTTTATCATTCTTTTCCTTAGTTCTTGGATAGAATTCGTGGCTCTTTACAATTTTGTATTTCTTCCAACAACCACTTATATCTATAAACTTCTTTTTAACATCAATTCAGGTTCAAGTTACCAAGGTTTAATAAGTAGTGTTATTATAATAACTAAACATTTTGTAATATCAATTTTAATCTTCTTTTTTAATCCTAGAATAGTTGATAAGTGGTTTTTAAATCCCCAGCCTTGTGAACCAATTATTTTGATTTTTATTTCTAATTGTATTAAATTACCACCAGAGACTTGGCCTGCACCAGAAATTATTGATGTTTCTTGTGTTTTTTTTTTATGATCTAGTAGGAACTAAATTTTATAAGATATTCTTTGTGTCTCTCTTCTTTAGAAACTCAGAATCTTTATATTGAGGCATATGGTAAATATACAGAGGGTATCTTAGGAAATGAAAAACTGTAGTAAAATTGTAATACTCAGACTGGGTACATCGGCTCACACCTGTAATCCTAGCACTCTAGGAGGCTGAGGTGGGTGGATTGCCTGAGCTCAGGAGTTCAAGACCAGCCTGAGTGAGAGATAGACCTCATCTCTAAAAATAGTCAAGCATTGTGGCAGGTGCCTGTAATCCCAGTTACGAGGGAGGCTGAGGCAAAAAATTTGCTTGAGTCCAAGAGTTTGAGAATGTGTGTCAGCTATGATTCCACAGCACTCGGACCAGAGGCGCAACAGAGTGAGATTCTGTCTCAAAAAAAAAAAAAAAAAAAGTAATGCTCACAATATGTCAATATTTGTTATCTTCCTTATAGCATCTTATGTCTATAATTGCAGAAGTCAAACATGATTTGAGCACTGCAAGTTCAATACAATTTCCTCCTTTCTGAAAATATGTATACATTTTTGGCACCTTCTGTATATACATCTATTAGATAAGCTTTGTTACTATACTTTCCCAAATCACACCGTTTCCTCGCTTTTAAAATCTGTGAGGGGTCAATTTCTCAAAAAAAATGCATAAAAATATTTTATTGTCAATACATCACAGCTAAAGTCAGGCATGAAGATGCACAACCATAGTCTCAGCTGCTTGGAGGCTGACACGGGAGGATGGTTTGAGGCCAGGAGGTCGAGGCTGTGAAGGTCCAGGCTGTGAAGTACCAAGGAAGGGTCTGGAAAGAGCCAGTGAGAACCAGCCTGGGATATCCAGGAGAGACAGTTGCTACAAAAGCAAAAAACAAAACAGAACCTTAGTAAAATAATGCAGCTAGTATCAATGTATGTTTTATAGTTTTAAATTTATATCACTAGTACCTACTGATTCCAGGATTATATACTCTGATAAAAATCAATACTTTTGCTATTATAAAATCATCCTCTTTATCCCTAAATCTGTTTTGAGATTTTACATCTATTGTTACATAGTTCTATTATAATTAGAATTTGTCTGGCATAAATTTCCCATTCTACATTTTCAAAAATTTTATATTAATCTTTTTTAGGAATGTCTGTTTTCAATACAAAACAATTATTTAAAAACTTATATTTATGAATTGTTAATTTTAGTGATTAATACACTATTTTAATGATTAATGCACTATTTATTTTAATGATTAATCCACTTAATCATTAAAATTTATTTAATGTAATCCACTTAATTAATATAAATGAAGTTTGATCTTTTTCATTTGGAACTATATTTGCTTTATTTATGTGAACTACTTTTGTGCTACCTTTTTAGTGCATTTTCTTTTCTTTTTTTTTTCCTTTTCTTATTTTGCTGTTTTACCAAGTTTCTTATTTTCTGTTAATTTTTTTACCTGAATGTTTGGAAGTAACACATCCTGCTCATTTATAATAATAATCACCTTTACATTTTTTGTAAACCTGATTAACTCTAAAAATGATTAATATCTATACTCTCTTCTAGAGTAATACAATGATCTTATAATACTTACAATAATATAACTCCAATTAACTTTCCAAATTCCTTTTATTGTTGTCCAGCAGTAAAATGCTATGTATTATAATCTCATGAAATTATTCCATGTTAACATTATTTCTTCACTTTTTAGTTTTTTTTTATTCTAGCATGCCTCTTTTTTTATTATCTTTATCATTAAATCATAGCTGTGTACAATAGTGCAATCAAGGGGTACAATGTGCTGGTTTCATAAACAATCTTAACTATTTTCATCAAACTGATTAACATAGCCTTCCTGGCAATTTCTTCATTCAAGAATGGAAGAAAAAGTATCCAATGTACTCAGCCCTACTATGAAACTAATTTATAGCTGTCGTATGAATGGTATCTAGCGTGCCTTTTGTATTGGATTCTTTAAATATTTTCTTCACTCAATCAAGCCTTGTGTTTTATTATTTGCTTTGATCTCAATGACCATTATTAAAGTCTTTCAATTAGAATCTGTGATGTACTCTGAGAAGCCAAGGCAGGTGGATTGCTTCAGCTCAGGAGTTTGAGACCAGCCTGAGCAGGAGCAAGACCTGACCTCTAAAAATAACTGGGCGCGGTGGCAGGCACCTGTAGTCCAGCTGCTCTGAGGCTGAGGCAAGGGGATCGCTTGAGCCCAAAAGTTTGGGGTTGCTGTGATCTGTGATGCCATGGCACTCTACCCAGTGTGACAAAGTGAGAGTCTGTCATTAAAAAAAAAAAAAAAGCTATGATCTATAACATAGTTTTTTTTTTTTTAAGGATCATATCTCCCTTTACAACACTAAAACATGTAAGCCACCTATGAAAAAGGAAGAACAGGTGTGTCAGTAACATTAGCTTCCCTATTAAGAATTTGTCTCCTTATTAAAGAGGAGACACTCCATGAAGAAAATCACAACCCAAGAACAAAAGTTACAAGCAAAGACCTCAACTACGCATTCCTGCCAAGAAGATGTGCAAACGGCCAAATGGCCACGACATACATAAACAGGTGTACAACATCAGTCATTATGAAGGATATGAAGAACAAAGCCACAACCACATATCACCTCACACCTCTTAGGACGGCTGTTGCCAAAAACCATAAACAATAAGTGTGGGAGATGATGAGGAGAAATCAGAACCCTGCATACTCTTGGTAGGAATGTGGAATGTTGCAGCCACTATGAAAAACACTACAAAGATTACTCAAAAATTAAAAAAAACAAAAACAAAAACAGATTACCTATGATCCAGCGATTCCACTGCTAGGTCTACGTCTAACGTAATGAAAAGCAGAGTTTCCAAGAGATATTAGCAGTTCAGTGATGTTTACAGCATCCTCACAGTGGCCAACACCGACTCAAATGTACGTCGACTTGCGAATGCACACAGAAAATGTGGGACAGATCCACAGGAATGATCGTTCAGGTTAAGAAAGGAAACCACGCCATTTGTCAATGTGGCTGAAGGCTGTGCTAAGTGAAATCATGTAATACAGTAAATTAGCATGAGGACACGATCCAGTCACAGAAAGAGAAATACTTGGGGAAACCTTAGTGCCTGTGCCGCCATCACAGAACAGGAAAATTGTACAGAACAGGAATTTATATCTCCTAGTCTGAGGTCTAGAAAGTCCAAGATGGAGCCACTGGCATCTGGTAAAGGCTGCTCTCTGCTCCCAGATGGGCCTCGGGCACTATGTCCTCCGAGGGGAGGAAGGCTGTGCCCTCACCCAGCAGTGAGCAAAGAGCAAGAAGGGGCACCCTCCCTCCACCAAGCCCTTTAAAACGGCATTAATCAGGTCATGAGCGTTAATTTTTCTTCTGGCCTAAACAGCTCCCAAGACTGTTGCATTGGAAATTAAGTTCCCAAAACATGAATCTTGGGGGAACACATCTACAAATGTCAAACTCATAAGACCAGATGATTGAATGGTGGTTGTCAGGCACCAGATGAGAAATACGTGAGCAATTCTTTCCCATTGGGAATAAAACTTCTGTTATGCAGGATGAGTAAGTCCTGGTAACTTGCTGTGCAATACAGTAGCTGGATTTCAGATGCTGAAAACGCCGCTGTGCATTTTACAACATGTTAAGAGGCTAGGTCTCACTTCAGTGTTACTGAACAAGCCGCACAAGAACACCAGGAAAGTTTTGGAGATGCTCGGTAGATAGTGAGGGACACCCAGCTCTCCTGGGAATGAAGGCCCGTGCCCCAACTCACGCCCGGCAGGTTGGGGGAGGAAGAAACACCCAGCCAGTCTGCCAAGCGGAACCCAGAGCCCCAAGTGCGGAAAACAGCGGGGGATCCCCCCGCCCCGGGCCACGCGCGCAGGTGCAAAAGGGTCTGGACGGTGACATACAGTGACCTAAGGCCAAGTACCACGCCATCATCGCAAATCCACGTTCGATTTACACCCCGAATGCTTTCAGAGAGGCTCTCCAGAGGTCCCCGTGTGCAGGGAGCCTTAGTGAGATTCCTAATTCTCAACTGTCCATGAAAGTGGTTTGATATTAATGTTTGAAGCACAAAAGGGCGCAGGTTAGGCAATATAAAACTCCAGGCCCTAATATAAGATTCCAGACCCTAAAGTAAAACTCCAGGCCCTAATATAAGATTCCGGACCCTATAATAAAACTCCAGGCCCTAATATAAGATTCCATACCCTTAAATAAAACTCCAGGCCCTAATATAAGATTCAGGACCCTTATATTAAAGCCCCAGGCCCTAATATAAGATTCAGGACCCTAATATCAACCCCCAGACCCTAATCGGGGACTCCTGTTACTTTGCTGTGACAAATGTGTCTAACTTTCTCAGTAAACCTCACAGATGTTTGCCTTGCTATCAGTCTGTGGGTTATTCTTGATCAAAAACACATAAAACCCCGGGCGGTGCCTGTGGTTCAAAGGAGTAGGGCGCCGGACCCCATATGCCAGAGGTGGTGGGTTCAAACCCAGCCCGGTCAAAAAACTGCAAAACAAACACACACACACACACACCCTGGAATAGACTTAATGACTTGACATTGGTACTTTGCTTGTGATGGTGTTGCCACTTACCAAGTTGCCTAGGTCACATGGGGCTCTGTGGCTCCTCAGCCAGTCCACCAGTTATGTCGGTGTTGGCAGGGGGGGAAGTGTGGCCTGACAACCTGGGAACTTGATGGGGGCTGGGGCAATTCACTCAGTTCCAGCCCTGCTCCTGATTGATGTAAAGTAACTGAAAAATCTGATAGAACAGAACAAGTTCGCAGAATTTCTGCCCTGTGGAGGAGACGCTGGGCTGCTAATAGTCCTGAGCTTCAGCCCTTTGTTTCAGCTGTCATCCCCTGAGGGCCAGGTGTGGCCGAAATTTAGCAAAGCTTTGGTCGGCTTTTCGGCCAGCTGCTTTTTGGCTCACTCTCTCATCGCTCCCGAGCCGGGAGAACAGCACAGACCAGCGGCAACCCACACCCTGTCCACACCCCCCAAGAAAGTGTTCAAGAATCTGGACTCCATGGGGGACAGACCTGCAGACCTCAGGGTAAGAGTGGAGGGGAGTGCCGGGAGTTCCAACTTGCAGGTAGAGAATATATACAGTTTTATACCGCTTTATGCCTGGCAGGAGAGTGCCGCGGCACAGGGGAAGGAGGTCCGGTTTTTAGAGGGTCTCTCCCGTGGGTAGAGTGGGAGGACATCTGAACTCTGCTCGCTCATTTGTATGGAGGTATGGTGTATACTGCGAGCTGTTCTCTTGGGGGAGGGGACTCCCGTCCACTTGGTGATGTGCTCTGTACCTTTTATTTGTATCCTTGGGGTCACAGGTCGCTCCAGCAGGGTTGATGTGTGTTCCTCGACCTTGTCTCTTGGCTCAGCTCCAAACCTTTGGCTTTCTCGCTAAATTTCTGTCCTTTAACTCTCCTTCTGGACAGGAGCATCTGCAGAAAGCTGGCTACAGACCGCCATCTTGGCTCCTCCCCTCCCCCTGGGTTTGGTTTTGTGAGTCTGACCCCAGGACTATATAAGTCCACAGGCCATTAAATAAGTTATAATGATTCCACAGCTATGTTGGATTGAAAATAAAAGGTCAAGGAAAGAAGAGAAACACAAGAAATTTCACCAGAGTTAAGCAACAATTTCTTAGATAAAATGTCAAAAGGACAAGTGATAGAAGAAAAAATTGATAAATCATCCAAACTAAGAATTTTTGTCCTTCAAATGACACTGTGAAAGAAATTAAAAGATAGCCAACAGAATGGATATTTGTGAATCATATATCGGATAAAAGATGTTTACCCATATATAGAAATAGCTCTCAAAATTCATTAATAAGAAAGACAAATAACACAATTACAAATGAACAGAGGGTGTAAGATAATTCTCCAAAATGTATGTCCAATAAGCACATGAAAAGATAACCAGTGTCATCATTCATTAGAAAAATGCAAAACTACACCAAGACACCACTTCAAGTCCATGACAACAGCTACAATAAAAAGGCAAAATAAGAAACGTTGACAAGCATATGGAGAAATTAAAAAACCCTCACACAGTGGGAATTATGGAAAATAATGCAGCCACTTATTTTGTAATTAAATAGAGAATTATCTCAAGGTTTAGCAATTCCACCCAGGAATATACAGGGAGTCTATAAAATTCACGTGCAATTTGAACATAGCTCAAAACAGTCCGTTATTTTAAATTGCACATGCTTTTTACAGACACCCCGTATATGCAAGAGAAATGAAAACATATGCCACACAAAATCTTTTACATGTGTTTACAGAATATATGCTCCTATGTTCATGGCTTAATAGCCAAAACAATCCAAATGTCCATCAACTGATGATTGGATAAATTAAAAGTTGTATATCCAGGCTCGGCGCCTGTAGCATAGTGGTTATGGTGCCAGCCATATACGCCAAAGGCAGCAGGTTTGAATCTGGCCTGAGCCAGCTAAACAACAATAACAACTGCAACAAAAAGTAGCCAGGCATTGTGGCAGGCGCCTATAGTCCCAGCTACTTGGGAGGCTGAGGCAAGAGAATCGCTTCAGCCCAAGAGTTTGAGGTTGCTGTAAGCTGTGACACCACAGCATTCTACCAAGGGCAACAAAGTGAGACTCTGTCTCAAAAAATAAATAAATAAACAAACAAATAAAAGTTGCATATCCATACACATAGTGTTATTTGGCAATAAAAAGGAATGAAGTACTAATACCTGCTAAAACATGGATGAATCTCAAAAACATTACACTAAGTTAAAGAAGCCAGTCACAAAAGACCACATCTGGTGTGATTCCATTGACATGAAATGCTCGATAAAGGCAAATCTATACAGACACAAAGCAGATTAGAGGTTGCCAGCAAGGGAAGGGAGTGAGAAGTGACTACTCCTGGACACAGATTTTCTCCCTGGAGTGCTGGAAAAGTTTCCGAGTTAGATTATGATCATGGTTGCACAAATATGTAAATATACTGATAACCATTAAATAATACTTTAAATAGGTAAATTTAATCATATGTAAATTATTTATCAACAAAACAGGGATGTTTTAAATCGTGCCAAACTATAACCCTTTACACACTCCTGAAAGCTGTCCCTCAAGCTACCTAATATCAGATGGATCCAGGTCCAGGTGAAGTAGAGCAACTTTTCCCACGTCCAGCTGTGTCTACAGCCCAAGCACTGGTCTAAAACTGGACTGGCTCTGAGAGAACCACCCATGAATTCCTAAGACTTACCACAAATCTAACAGCATGTGTTGCCAATTTTGATTCCATTTACTTCAAAATTGATTACATTCCCTCATAGACTAAGCAACTATGTTTAGAATACGCAGACAAAAAATATAAGTGGGCCCAATACCCAAGGAGTTTACTCACAGTCTGTTAAGTTTGAGACAAGTATAAACATGCACAATTCCAACTCAGCGCACTGTGTGCAAACTACAGGCAGACTATGGGGCAGGGAAACGGTACAGGGAAGGGAGTAATTTTATCTGGATATGACCCACAAAAGTTTCACAGGAATAATAATGCCTGAACAGGGCTTGAAAGGGCCGGTAGACAAGACAGGAATGGTGCAGGGAAGAGGATGGAGGAAGAAAAGCAGATCACAGTTATGGCAATGAGAAGATGAAGAGGCAGAGAGGTTTGGGCAACTATGAGAAATCTGAGAACAAAACAGGGTCAGGCAAAAATGTCAAGATGAGTCTGGGGAATTAAGCCAGATCACAGACACACTACAAATTTTATACTTTAAAATAAGGGCAGTAGTGAACCACTGAAAGGTTTCAATTAGGTGAGTGAAATAATCAGATTTATTTTAGAAATACCATTCTAGCCAAATGTTTACAGAATGAAAATTCACTAGGACAAGAGCTCTCCATAACCAGTGTTGGTTTATTTACCAACATAATTACTTTTAACATGCTTTGAAGCGAAATTTTACATAGTAACCTAAGATTTTAAAAAAAAAGAAAACAGAAAAAAAGCAAAGTTCTGGTTGAAACAGCGATGGAGAGCCTGGAGCCCTGTATCCAGACAATTTCCCCTTCAACGCCAACAACCAAGGAACTCCTAGAGCTCTGGCAAAAGATGGCGTGGAAAACTCTGGACTAAAGAGAGATAGTAAGGGGCGACGAGATTCACTAGGACAACAGTCCAACATTCCCTTTGAAAAAACGGTCAATGCCTAAAATAAGCACAAATGATGGACAGAGGATAGAAGAGAGTCCAGAAAGTTCAAACAGGGATGGAATTGCCAGGACTTCAAGACTGACTAGATGTCAAGAGTGAAAAAGAAAAGACAATCAAGGCTCACTTCCAAGCTTGTGGCTTAGGTGAAGGAGAACAGCTTCACCAATAAAACGTACAGAGAGAGTTGGCTTTCCTAAAGATGCTTCAAACCTAATAATGCCCAAAATTAAACTCCTTCCCCTCCCTCAAAACCTATTCCCAGTGGGAGTGATTTCATTACCTCAGTTCGCAGTATCAGACTAAGACTGCTGCGTAAGCCAGAAACCTGGACATCACCTTCTACACTTGCTCCCCCCACACCCACTACATTCAGCCCATTGCCAACTGCCACTGATCCTAATTTCAGAGTTTTTTTTCTTTTATTCACCACTTCTATCACACCACTGCTGTCACCTTAGTTCATGCCACCATCACCTCACACCTTGATTTGTGCAAGAACCTCTTCATCAGCCTTTGTTATTGTCCTTGACTCATTCCACTCCATTCTATACTCAAGAATGATCTTTTTTAACAGCAAAAAACCTTCAATGGATTACCACTGCATTGAAAGTCTAAAGACAAAGAACGTGTCCTGTTTTATTCACCTTGGAATACTCGGTGCCTGACACACTGCAAACAACCTTTCTAAAAAAATGAAAGAGGATCAGGCCTGTGGCAAGATAACAAGTTTCCTTTCAGGCCTGCTGGGTTTGAGGCCGCCATGGGACACCCCCTGTACAGTGACGCTCATGGCAACAGGCAGATGGGCCTGGATGCAAACTGACATTTGATCTCACTGTTTCAGGACTAATGTAAATTATCTCGTAAATAGGACTAAGACTATTTTAGATAATCATGCAAAAGTTAACAAAGCCTGAAGCAAGCCTAGCTTCCTAGAAAAGATTAAAGTGTTTCTCTAATCTAGAATTCTGCAGCCCTCGGTCAAGGCTAGGTCAGCATTTCAAGGACAACAGAAACCACTGATCTAGCATGAGATCTGTGGTGGAATGTTTACAAGGAGCAATTTGGCAGCAAAGTTGGGCAACTTCCTTCAAACAATTTTGACTACACCTTTGCCCCTCTGCTCCCTGATGTCCTCACCCATTTCCAAATGGTTTCTCTATTAGTCAATCATAAACCATACCTGGGGTAGTGCCTGAAGGTCTATATTCCTACAGCTACACCAGGCAATTTCTTGGTCTGGGGAAAGGCAACAACAGTTCAGGGGACAAGTGCACAAGTTACATACATTCATCTCTTCTACTGACCCCAGAGAGCTGCCTGAAGGCTGCTGTAAGGACTTTCAAACCATAATAAAATTATAAGTACTACGTGAAAACATTTAGTATTAACTTACGTGACAAAGGCTTTCAGGGAGTTTTCAGGGAGTTTCTAGTAAGAGCTATTTTTCCAAAGACAGATGTAAAAGTCACTAATTACAATATCTTATATCCTTTTTTTCCTTAACTTCTCCTAACATCAGTGTTTCTTAACTACTGTATACAAACCCTTCACATTCACTAAGCTAGAGATGGTATTTGTGTCTGTTTTTATTTTTAAGTAAATATATAAAAGAACTATATAATGTTCTTCTAAAGCGGATCTTCTGGCCAGGCACAGTGGCTCACATCTACAATCCTAGCACTCTGAGAAGCCAAGGCAGGATGACTTGGGGTCAGCAGTTCAAGACCAGTCTGAGCAAGGACCAGATCCCACCTCCACCAAAATACAAGTAGAAAAAATTAGCCAGGTGTGTTGGCGGGCACCTGTAATCCTAGTTATTCCAGAGGCTGAGGCAGGAGGATGACTTGAGCCTAAGAATTTGAAGTTGTAGTGAACTATAAATGAAGCCACTGCGCTCTGAGGCAATGGAGTGAGGTTTTTGTCTTAAAAATAAGTGCCAGTGACTATAAACTTCTTTGTCTTTAAAAAAATAAGAAAATCGGCTCGGTGGCTGTGGCTCAGCGGGCTAAGGCGCCAACCATGTACACCTGAGCTGGTGAGTTCAAATCCAGCCCGGGCTCACCAAACAACAATAGTGGCTGCAACCAAAAAATGGCCAGGTGTTGTGGCGGGCGCCTGTAGTCCGAGCTACTTGGGAGGCAGAGGCAGGAGACTCGTTTGAGCCCAGGAATTGGAGGTTGCTGTGAGCTGTGATGCCACAGCACTCTACCCAGGGTGACAGCTTGAGGTTCCGTCTCAAAAATAAATAAATAAATAAAAAATAAGAAAATAAATCACATCTTCTGAGGAACTCTACTACCTACATACCCAGGTAGTATATATGACAGTAAATGTAAGATGAATTGGTTTATGACCTAATCAAAAATAAGCACAAAATACAGGACTTTCAACTGCTCCATAACAAAATGAGGTTTTTGTTTATTTTTGATGCCTCAACCTAACCTTAAATTTCAATCTGCACTATATACTCATTCCAAAAAGCATGTCATTTTAACAGTGCTTATTTTATGTGGTTAATTTATAGTAAATTAAGCAACCTTTATATATGCAAAATAGTAAATATATATGAACATAAGCTACTCATTTTAGCACTCATTTTTGTTTATAAAAGCAAAAGATTAGAAATCATCTAAGTATTCATCAATAAAGGGGATAAGTTATATTACATCAATACAATAAAATATTAAGCATAAATTTTATTTATTAGATCATAACTGTGTACATTACTGCATTTATGGGGTACAATGTGCTGATTTTATAAATAAAACAGGTATAGTGTTACTACTTACATAAGAAATGGGAGTAGTTTAGGGAATATGTAAATGTATTTGATTATATATGGTTAATATGACTCTAGAATAATACTTAAAAGAAAAAACTAACACTGGTTGCCTGTGGGGAAACAAATTGGGTGAATGGGGCCAGAATAGGAGGAAAACGTTTCAAAAAATATTCTTTCATATTTTTTTCAAATGTGGGCCATGTGAATGTATTACTTATTCCAAAAAAGAAATGGTTAAAATAAATGACATTTTTAAAAATAAAAACATGTATGAGATTATTTTAAAAGCAATGAATACTTTCAAAAATGTATTGCTCACTGACTGTGTTAATATAATCACACAGAAAAAAACCAATTTGTTAAGAAACAGCTTTAATTCGTCTAATCTTAAAACTGCTCAGTATATGCCCCACTGAGTGGCACTGCACACAGCAATCTTGGAGCTAACGTCATCCCACCCCTCTCTCTGCTCCATCAATGGCTGAAATAGCAGCTACAATGGCTTCTGTCATTTTCTCTGGGCTAAAAGAAAAAGGCAGCACAAACTACGGTGCATCTTAGAAGGATACAAGTGAAACTTACTAAATGCAGAATTTAAAGGTATGAACACAATAACTAAGAAAATGCCGTTAAGGCTATGTTAACCAGTACGATGAAAATATTTCAAATTGTATATAAAACCAGCACATTGTACCCCATGATTCCATTAATGTACACAGCTATGATTAAAAAAAAAAAAAACCTGAGGTTCTAGACATATCCCCAGAAGTGGCTGAACCAAAACTTTTGAAAATATTGCTTTCTAATCACATTATACATCACTTGTTAAATAAAAAAAGTCAAAATATCTCTTTATTTATAATGCTACATTAAATCATATATTAAAGGTAAACTTCGTAACATGGTACTTAATAACAGAATATCCACTCGAAATCTATTTTATCTTAATCGCATTACCTTTTATAAACCCACAGTGACAGAATGTCTTGTAAAAATTAATTCATAAAGGGATTCTTGAGAAATAGTGTCTTAGGTCAAAAAAAGTTGGGAACAAAGTAAGATGTCCATGGTACCAACAGCCCACTAACACCCAGAATTGTTGGGGTCAAGCAAAAATCATGCATCTAAAAATATAAAACAAAATGAATAAAACAGACTGGCTTTTTTGGTTCACCAACTAACTTGAATTAGGTACTCCCGTTATTCATCCCTTTAAGTTACCAACACACTGGTTTTAATGGCTCTTCCAAAGGGTCATTATTCTTAAACTCCTACTTCCTCCTACCCTTCCAACTTTTGGCAAATAACCTCACTTTTCATCTCTGCTAACAGAAACCGAAGGAATTCTCTCCTACCACTTGGAGGAGCTGCCTTTACGATCCCTCTTTCCACACCACAGAAAGCAGAGTAACCCCTGCCTTCCTGTAACGTCATCTCCCGACCTCCATCAAGGCCTCCACCCTCCTACAACTCCACAGTTTTCCCTTTTCCTGGCTCCGGGCTTTGTGCCTTCAAAAAAGCAAAGATCTTCTATTACTTAGAAAAATTCTCTTGACCATGCTTCTCCCTTAAACATTGTTATAGTTCTCTCCTTTTTCTAGTTAAGCTGTCTAAACAAGAAAAAAAGAAACGGAGAAAAGGGAACACTTCTACACTGCTGGTGGGATGCAAACTAATACTTTCCTTTTGGAAAGATGTTTGGAGACTTAGGGATCTAAAAATAGACCTGCCGTTGGATCGTACAATTCCTCTACTAGGTATATATCCAGAAGAACAAAAATCACATAATAACAAAGATATTTGTACCAGAATGTTTATTGCAGCCCAATTCATAATTGCTAAGTCATGAAAGAAGTCCAAGTGCCCATCGACACATGAATGGATTAATAAATTATTCCATCGACACCATGGAATATTATGCAGCCTTAAAGAAAGATGGGGACTTGGGTGGTGCCTATGGCTCAGTGAGTAGGGCGCCGGCCCCATATACCAAAGGTAGCAGGTTCAAACCTGGCCCTGGCTGAACTGCAACAAAAAAATAGCTGGGCGTTGTGGCGGGCCCAGTTACTTGGGAGGCTGAGACAAGAGAATTGCCTAAGCCCAGGAGCTGGAGGTTGCTGTGAACCATGAAGCCATGGCACTCTATCAAGGGCGACAAAGTGAGACTCTGTCTCTTACCTCTTTCATGTTTACATGGATGGAGCTGGAATATATTCTTCTTAGCAAAGTATCTCTACTATGTAACCAATTTATAGCTTGAAAGCTATAACCCAATTATAACCCAAAAAGAAGGGGACAGGGGAGGGAGAGAGGAGGGGAGGGGCAGGATGGGTGGTGGGGAGGAAATTGGTGGGACCACACCTAGGGTGCATCTTACAAGGGTACATGTGAAAGTTACTAAGTGTAGAATATGAATGTCTTAACACAATAACTAAGAAAATGCTGTGAAGGCTATGTTAACCAGTTTGATGAAAACATTTCAAATTGTACATAAAACCAGAACATTGTACCCCATGATTACATTAATGTACACAGCTATGATTTAATTAAAAAGAAAAAAAAAAAAGAAAGAAAGAAGAGAGCTGAAAGAATGACAGACAAAAAAAGGAATGGCAGTTATGCAGAGCAGAGTCATCCTACTGGCAGCCCTCTGGGGCACTATGAGGTGGCCTGTTTTCCTGTCTTTTGGACTCCCATTTCCGGGCCAGGAGACGTCCAGCAGGGAACACAGAGCACACCACGATAAGGACGCCTGCTGACAAATCAGTGTACGTGAGGTTAGCAAGAATCAGCTGGAATTCCCCAGCGATCTTTCCACTCTACCACCTTATTTAAAATGAATAAAAAATACAAACACAAGAATAAGCAAGGCAGAAGAAGATGGGCGCTGTTTTGTGGTGGTGAATTTTATGTGTCAACTTGACAAGGACAAGGGACACCGAGACATTATTGTAAGACATTACTGTTTGGTGTGTCTCTAGGATGTGAGGCAGATGGACTAAAGATCACCAATGTGAGCGGGAATTGTCTAATCTGATGACGGCCTAAAGGGACAAAAAGATGAGGAAAGAAGAATTTGACACGCTCTCCTTGAGCAGGGACATCTATCTTTTGCCCTCAGACATCAGCTCCCCATTCTCAAGCCTCCAGGGTCGGACTGGTACCACTCCGCTGGCTTTCTTGGGCCTCCAGCTTACAGATGGCAGATTATGGGACTTCTCAGCCTCCATAACTGTGTTATGAGCCAATTCCTCATAATAAATCTCTTTGTATAGATCTATATCCTACAGTGTGTCCTTCTCTGGAGAACCACTACTAATTACCTTCCCATGCCAGGAAACACCAAGGATGCTTGTCTTAATACCTGTCAAGTCAAGAATGGCAGCTGAGACAGGAAGCCTGGTTCCCTTAAGTAAACATGATTTTACACCCAAAGAATCATATTAGTTAAAAATGATCTAAGAAATTATTCAATCCTTTCTTCCTACATGGAAGTTACCATGATAAAAGTACTTGTAGGAAAAATCACTGCCAGGTTTCATATGGAAGAATACTTCTAACAAACTAATCCTCCTACAAAAACATCTCCAAACAACATAGTAAAAATCACTACCTGAGTATGGTGGTAGTGGCACTAGGCAGCTAATCTCCTATTAGAAAGAAATTGTTATCTTAATGGTCAGAAGAACCAGTGGAAGGAGCTCAGGAAAACCAGAGACCTCAGACAATGAGGGAAAACCTTAGAAAGGAGAGTACCACAGAAGGAAAATACCAAATTCTATATAAAAGCCACCCACCTTTCTGGCAGACCCCTGGAGCAGTATTCTTGGGACAGAACAAAAGTAAATTGTGAGGTAAGCTACCACCTGCGGTGGCCACAGCACAAGGAGGCTAAAATTCCAGTAGAAAAGCTTTCTATCCTCTGGCAGAAGCAGCTGTCAGGTAGATTGCTACAATCTCTGGCTCTTCTAGAGACAAAGGGAGGTGCCCTTGCTTTGGTGCTGCCTTGAGCAACTGCCACACCTACGGAAGAAGGACAACAGCAGGCACATAACCTGGTGCTGACCCGTCTTGATCTTGCCCCAAGGAACTGCCACACCAGGGGAAAGGAAGAACCCCTGCCAATATTCCAAGATCTCAGAGAACTCCTCAGCCCTTAGGCCAGGTAGCCCTGCACAAGAGGGTCTGGAAAGTGCCCTAGAGTAACCTACGTCTAATGATCATGTCATTAGCCAGTCACTGGTGACTTCTGAACCACAAGGAGGGCTCAACCTTGACAGTATAAAAGAGAACCCCAGACCACAACCAGGGCCTCTTAAGATGGCAGCCCATTTCATTGTCTGTGACAAACATGACTTGCCCTTGCTTTATAAAGCTATTTGCTCTTCCTTAATAAACTGCTTTGCATTTGCCTTGCCTGTGGTGTGTCTGGTCATTCTTTGGCCAAAAGCACACCAACAACTGAGAACAGACGATTACCAACCCAACAACACCAGGGCCCACGGCAACAAAAGCCACCTGAGAGTGAGAGAGAGCCCTGGAAAGAAGATGGCCAAAGAAAGACTGACCAAGGAGCCACATAGTGCAGGGCAGACGCAAGGCAGCCTGAAAAGAGATCTGAGCCCCCACCTGTCGCAGGCATGATAGAGTCTGCAACTTGACTCTAACATGCTGAATGCCTGCTTACAAAGGGGAAAAAATCAGCATGTTATAGGGTAACAAAAACCAAATCTTAAAATACAAAGTTCAAAATGTTGAAGACACAATAATCTAAAATTACTACTCATAAAAATGGCTAAGAAAATCTGATTCATTTTCAAAGAAAAAAGATAATTAATAGATGCTATTTTAGTCAGGGTGTTCTTTCTCCCAAGAGTCTAGAATAACCAAAATGCCAAAACTTGACAAAGACTTTACAAAAATACATATTCCAGATCATTATCATAACATTATTAACATAAATCTTTAACAAAAGATTAGTAAATTGAATACAACAATTATATATTTTTTACAAAGACGACAAATTATGACTAAATAGAGTTTATTCCAGGAATGCAATTTAGCACTCAAAAATCAATGGAATTCATCACAATTATAGAATAAAGTAAAAAAGTCTTATGATCACTTAAATAGACTCAGAAAAAGCATTTGACGAACTCCAATTTCATGATAATATCACTCTACAAACCATTAAAATTAATTAAATATAGTCTCTGAAGGAAAGAGTAGTAATATTGCATTTTCTGATCAACAGCAGATAATCAGAAGATTTTTTAATTTCAAGCATAGTAAGCAAAAAAAAAAAACCCCACTTAGGAAAAAATTTAAAAGCCATGGAAGACATCATCAGTGAAATCTACAGAATACCCCTGAGAGAAATCTAAAAAACCTCAATGAATTAAGGCATGTACATACTGGATAATTCAGTATTATTAATTTATAAATTCTCTTCAAACTTACCTGTAGATTCAATAACATTATAGTCAAGACTCTACTAGTGTATTTTATAGTAACTGACACACTAAGTCTACACTGTCTACAGAAATGCAAATAACCTAGAGTACCCTCATCAAATTTAAAACACACACAAGAAAGACATATAGAGCCATATTCCAAGAATTACTTACATAAAATCACAGTATTCAAAGAGCCTGCAGAATATTGACCCAAGAATAAATATACATGCCAACAGTATAAAACAGAGAGTTCATATATACAACCATACATATTTGTTCAACTATTAATAAACTTCAACAAAGATGCTGATGAAATTCAATGGGGAAAAGAAAGTCTTTAAAGCAAAAGATGCTAGAACTGGGTATTTTTGTAAAAAAAAAAAAAAAATGAGTACATACTCTTTACCTCACATTTGTATGCAAAAATTAACTTCAAACTGATCACAAACCTAAATGTAAAAGTGAAAACCATAAATCTCATAGATGAAGAAAACAGTGAAGAAAATATCTGCCACCTTGGGATAGATGTAACTTCTCAGGTAAGACACAAAAAAGAATAAACCATAAAGGAAAAAAAGTACAGTGGACTTTTTCAAAATTAAACGCATTTATTCTTCAAAGGACACACAATTAAGAAAGTGAAAAGGGGAGGGGTAAAAGGTGGCCAAACAGAGACAAGGCTTGTTAGATGTTCCCAGTGGAAGGCGGGATACTGATAGGGGAGAGGGGAGAAGCTCCACACCCCAGGTGTGGATCACAGAGAGAGAAGGCAGAGATGGGTGGGGCCACCACAGAGAAAAACTCTGAAGCTGAGAAAGAAGACACAAAAGAGAAGGTATTGGTGAGGATCAAACCCAAAAAGGCTCAGAGTCCAGTGAAAGAAAATTTAGATATCCGGGTTCAAGAAGCTCAGTGAACACCTGGGAGATGCACGGCAAAGAAGCAATCACCACAACACACAGTCATCAAGCTGGTCAAAGGTAACACAAAGGAGGACTCCTGGGAGCCACAAAGCAAAAACTTCAGGTAACCTGTCAGGGAAAACCAGTAAGCTAACTGCAGACTTCTCAAAGGAGACCCTACAGGCCAGAAGGAACTGGCACCCCATCCTCTTCTTAAACAATACAATGACCAACCTAGAATTTTTTATCCTGCAAAACTAAATTTATAATATTAAAAATATAAGAGTTTTTAAGACAAGCAAATACCAAGGGAATTTGTCAAGACTAGACTGGCCCTTCAGTAAGTACTCAGATCAGAATCTTAAATCTATCAGCACAATAGGCACCCACCAATGTAAATTAACCAAAGAGCTAAAGCTCAGACTCCATTTAAAATAATGGTGTAAGAGATAAAACAAAGCAATATGGTTCTACCCACCAGGATGAACATAACTACATCCCCACTTACCTATTCTTTCAATAAACAGGAACAGCTTGAATTCCCCACTCAATAGACATAAGCTGGCTGAATGGATAAAAAACATTGCCCAAGTATCTTCTGCCTCCAGGAAATACATCAAGCCGACAAAGACTCATTCAGACTCAAGGTGATGGGATGGAAAAAAATTCCATGCAAATGGAAATCAAAAGAAAGCAGAAATAGCCATTCCCATATCCGATGAAATACACTTTAAATCAACAATTGTAACTAAAGACAAAGAAAGTCATTATATAATAGTAAAGAAAGTAATCCAACAAAAAGAATAACAACCCTAAGTATTTATGTCCCAACACAGGAGCACCCAGATTCATAAAACGAACACTACTAGATCTAAGCAAAGTGATGAATGGTGACACAATAATTGCCAATGACTTCAATACTCCAGTGACAGAACTAGACAGATCCTCCAAGCAAAAAATAAACACTAGACTTCTATGGGATTCTACAGCAAATGGACCTAATGAACATTTACCAAACATTCCACCCACAAACTATACATTCTTCTCATCAGTACAAGGAACATAAACCTATGGAAAAGAATTGATACCCATTCTCATAACATTGAGAAGGAAGGAATCCTCCCCAACTCATTCTATAAAGCCAGTTATCACCTTGATACCAAAGCCAGGAAAGGAAACAAAAAGAAAAAAAAAATAAAACTACAGACCAAAATCCCTTACAAATATAGATGCAAAAATTCTCAACAAAATTCTACAAAACTGAATTCAACAGCATATAAAAAATAAACAAATGGTATTCATCCCAGGAATGCAAGAACAGTTCAACATACGTAAATCCATAAATGAGATTCACTACGTAAACAAAAGCAAAATCAAGATCATCTGATCACCTCAAGAGATGCAAAAATGTATTTGACAAAATTCAACACCCTTTTATGATTAAAAACTCTTCAACAAAATCAGCATAGATGGAACATATCTCAAGATTATAAAAGCTACACATGAAAAACTCAGCACAATTCACAATTACAAATAGTGTGGAATCAAACCAAGTGCCCAACAACTCATGAGTGGATTAACAAAATGTGGTATATATATACACAAACCATGGAATACTACTTAGCCATGAGGAAAGATGACTTGTTCCCTTCTGCAACAATTCAAATGAAACTGGAGACCATTCTCCTAAGTAAATAAAGAATGGGAAAACAAACACTACACATACCCGCTATTAAATTGGAATTAACCTATCAGCACTCACGTGCACAGATAGAAGTAAAGCTCAACAGAAATCAAGAAGGGGGGGAGGAAATGGGTAAAATCATACCTAATGGGTATCATTAATAATATGTGGGTGATGGGCACAATAATGGATACAGTTAATACTATCTGGGTGGGGGGCACAATAATAGGTATAGTTAATATCTGGGTGATGGGCACAATTATAACTTGATTTACACAGCACAAAGCAATCCATGTAACCTAAAAATCTGTAACCCCCATAATATTCTGAAATTTAAAAAATAAAATAAAAATAAAGAGATTATGAAGGGGAAATGAAAAGGCAATCCACGGAACGACTGAAAACATTCACACACACGTATCTGACAAAGAAATGGTATGCAGAATATATTAATAGAAATAACTCTTACAACTCAATCAGAAGAAAACCCATTTTTTTAAATGGGCAAAATATCTGAACAAACACATCACAAAAAAAAAAATTATATAAATGGCCACTAAGAACAAGAAAAGATGTGTAACATCCCTAGTCATCAGGGAAACATAAATTAAAACCACAATAAGATATCAGTACAAATCCATGAAAATTGCTAAAAGTTTAAAAGTTTGCCATGGATGTGAAGCTACTTAAAACTTTTATACACTGCAATTAGAGATAGGAAAAGGTGAAACTACTTTGGAAAACAGTTTTTGAAAATTTCTTAGAAAGTCAAACATCAACTATTCTACTCATAAATACAGAAAATATGTGTTTACACAAAGACATATACAGTAATCCCATGCCAGAAACAACCCAAATGTTCCTCAACAGAATAGAAAAACTCATCTGTACCTACATGAAGTTTTACTCGGCAATAAAAACCAACAAACTACTGACATGTTCAGCACTGGGAAAGAATTTCAAAATCACTGTGCTGATTGAAAGAAGTCAGACATAAAAGACTCAATAGTTTTCAATTTGTACAAATTTATGGGGGGAAAAGAGTAATTTTGCTACAAGCATAGATTGCACGGTGGTGAATTCAAGTTTTTAGAGTATCCATCAACCAAATAATGAACACTATACCCATTAAGTATTTTCACATCACCCACACTCCTCCAAAAAGAATAAATATATTATCCCACTTACATAAAGCCTATAAAATGCAAACGCTCTTCTCTTCTGCAGACATCACCGAAGCAGCAGCGGCTAAAATGAAGTTCATTCCCCCTTTGTGACTTCTGCCCAAAACAAGAACTGCAAAAGACATTTCAATGTACCTTCCCACATTCACAGGAAAATTATGTCCCCTTCCCCTCTTTCCACAGAGCTGAGACAGAAGTACAATGTTCCATGCCCATTTGAAAGGATGATGAAGTTCAGGTTGTCTGGGGCACTACAAAGTTTAGCAGATTGGCAAAGCCGTCCAGGTGCACAGGAAGAAATACATCATCTACATTGAGCAGGTGCAGCGGAAAAAGGCTAATGGCACAACTGTCCATGTGGGCATTCATCCCAGCAAGGTGGTTATTACTAGGCTTAAACTGGACAAGGACTACAAAAAGATCCTTGAAGGGAAAGCCAAAGCTCGCCAAGTAGGAAAGGAAAGGGGCAAGTACAAGGAAGAAACAATTGAGAAACAGGAATAAAATAATCTAATATACAACTTCCATTAAAAACTGCTAAAATGAAAAAAAAACAAAATGCAAACTAACATACAGTCCCAGAAAGAGGATCAACAACAGGGGGACAGAGCAAAAGACTGATGTAAAAGGTCACTGGTAAGCTTTAAAGAGTAAAGAAAATATTCTGTATCTTTATTTCATTAGTGGATTCATAGAATTGCAGTCTTTACATAAATGCAGATTTTTGCATTTAAACTGTATCTTGTCAAAGTTTATTTTTAAAAAATCAACGCCCATTGGGGGGTCCTTTTTCCTATGGCATGGTTAGCAGATTCTTAGGACCAGACCTGCTTGGGTTCTAATACTAATCTAATCTAATTCCAGCATGATTGATAACCAAGAGCAGCTCAGTTCATATCTTAACCCTAATGTTTATTTCTAAAATTACAATAATCATTTGCCCTGCAATGTAGGTACAAAGAACAAAAAAAAAAAATAAAAAGTCAGCTCGGCACCCACAGCTCAGTGAGTATGGTACCAGCCACATACACCAAAATTGGTAGGTTCGAGCCCAGCCTCGGCCAGCTAAACAACAAAGACAACTGCAAAAAAAAATAACCAGGAACAACCTGCAGTGCCAGCTACTCAGGAGTGTGAGGCAAGAGAATCGCTTCATCCCAAGAGTTTGAGGTTGCTGTGAGCTGTGACTCCAAGGCACTCTACTAAGAGTGACACCATGAGACTCTGTCTCAAAAAAAAAAGAAAGAAAAAGAAAAGTTATACTTAGGGGAATCTAACAGCTTTTTCCAATAGTAGCCCTCAATATCAATGTGTAAGAATGATAATACAAAAATGTATTACTGTCAAATTTTTAATTTTAAGTACATGGGTACTTAGAAAACATGAGTTGTCAGTGGAGAAGGTGACACTGCTCATGACAGGATGGTGGTGACAGCTTACACAGAGATAGAATGGTGAAAATCAGGAAATACACAGTCCAGAAACAGGTGAATTCTGTCCGGCTAATGGAATACAATTTGTTGTGTCTGTATGACAAAGGCATATATTATCTTGCTTACACCTCTCACTAACCCTCAAGGTAGATGACAGAAAAGCAAGTGGGGTTTAGAAAGTTTGCATTATCTGCGAAGGCGAGGTCAGGAGTACAGGGACTCAAAGGAGCACCTCCTGGCTGCAGAAATACAAGGAAGCCAAAGGCAACTCACCAGCTTACACCAAACCATAGTATCTGCGCAGCCTTACATAACTGAACTAAAAAATAATGTTTTTTTCAATACCCAAATTACTCTAAATTAGAAACTTAAGTGAGCAGAGGGAAGCCATAGTTAAGGAGGGCTGCTAACTTAGGTTAACGTGCCTATACTGGAGAACTGAACAAACAAGTAACCACGCTGCCCCTGTCCTGGGTTGGCAGGAAAGGGGCCATGCCCAGGAAGTGCACGGTAGAACCTCTCTGAAGGGAACCACTGTCAAGAGATTTGGGGGACCTCTGAAAAAATATAGAAAAATTAGCAAACTATCAGAGATTTGTCTCTGAAGGCAAACTGACAGAGTAGGGGGCTATAAAAGTCTATCATTCTCACAATTACTAATTATGATACTTCCCAAACCTTTCATGAGATTTCCAAAGAACTCCTGACGTATGATTTTGCAGGACTTATTCAACACATTTGAAATTTATATTCCTCTCATTTCAAAAAAAAAAAAAAAGTAGCTTAGTTTGTGCTCAAAAGTGCAGTATTTAAGTAATTGAATGTGAATTTCCTCTTTTACCATGCAGTCTAATAGATGTCTGAGGTCCAGCTGATCAACATTACAACTAGAAAATAGACACCAATGGCTAGAATTCAGTTTCGATACAATACTAATAAGCTCTTAATTTTTCACATTTCTCATCTATTCAAAGAAATTCTCACCAAATATTTTTCCCTGTGTACATTTCCCTCATTCTGAGAAGTCTTTTTACAAATCTTCCACCACAACCACCCCACCTCTTTTCTTTTTTGCTTTGAAATAGAAATTATTGCAAGTTTTTAAAAGATTCATAGCGAATATGTCTCCCTTCTTAGATTTAAATGTAATTTATTAACACTTCTCACATGATCTTGAATTATTCGTGGCAGACTCTTAACTAATTTCCCCATCTCCTTCCTGGTCCATTCCAACCCATCCTCCACACTGCTTCTAAAGACAGAACACTAAAAGAGTATATTTGAGCAAGACATTACTCTTTAAAACCCCTGGCAGCCTTCTCACTGCTCACCAGATAAAGTCCACGTGCCCGGTGCTTGCCACATATCCTCTGGCCCCACTCTGCCCTTTGCTCCCCTTGACCCTACCCTCCAGTCATGTGGAACTACTTGCAGCTCCCAGGCTACTTTTCACCTCTGTAATTTGCTTACCTATTCTCTCTGCCTGGAAAGGCTAGCTGTCCTTTGCTCTCTCAACATCCCAATACCTCCTTGCTTCCTGAATTTGTACCCATCCTCCAAAATGAACCCCCTGCCTCTCATCTTGCAAACTTGATCACTCAGCTTCCTCTGTTGATGGACTCACAGACTGTTTTCTGCAATTTCCTCTTGAAACTCTGGAAGAAATGTGGTTCTATCAACATATTTATTTACACGAAATGTGATTTCCCCACACAACTCACACTCCAATGGAAGATTGTCAGTATATACAAACTTTCTCACCGTCTGGATACTGCTTTTTCTATGTCTTTGGATCACTCTTTGATCTCTTCAACTTAACCGTAAGATACAGGAGAGAAGTCGTGTATTCTAATGGGGGCAGAGTGGCCATAAACATTTATTGTGCTGTAAGACAAACAGTACTGATTCTCTTAATATTTACTAAATATCTACTATGTGTCAGGGACCATGCAGGATTCTAGGGATGTAATAGTATACAAAATAATTTGTAGACTCAGATCATTTATAACTTGTAACACAAAGTACATTAGAGGCCACCGACTCCAACTGCCCAGGAGAGGAAGTATCTTGCCAAAATTCACCCAGCTAGTTAGTAGCTAGCAATCTTTCAGATCCAAAAGATTTCTCATCTAATGTCCCTTTTTCCATCCTATTCCACCAGGTTGAATTTTGACTAATAAAACAGACTGTACACTACTTTAGTTTAAGATACTATACATCGCAATGGTTTAAAATATTATTAATCTGTACGTGAGACGCATCTTGACACTACATTTTCAGAAAGGAAAGCAACGATATAAAACAAATCTAAAGGGAACGAAATAACAGAGCTCCAGCAGTGAGAGCCAAGCTCCATCTCAGTCAGCAGATGACATCTATTTGCACTCGTTAGCACTGCCTGGCATGTGCTATACCACCCCCTCGGGTAATTTACATTTTTTTAAAGCATGTATTTCTAAATTTAGGAAGTTAGGATAATCAGGGTGGAAAAGCCCATCTGCTTGACGCTCACTCCAGCTGCTGCAGATTCTGAAATGAAATTTGAGTATTTTCTTCTCTGTTTCATCTTACTGATTCTGGAATATGAGGACATGACAGAAGCACAGAAGTATAGCTGAGGGCAGGGTATCTGATATGCATTTGGTTTGGTGCATACGACACCCCCACTGTGCCTAAACAATCCTGCCCCATGACACAGCCACATGCCCCACACAGACATCTGTGCACACTCACGGTGCACATGCATTTTTTTCTCGGGTAATATTTTCTTGAGGTAACATGACAGAAAAAGAAAAAGCCTCGGAAGATATGTTGTTTGACCATAAAGCGTTTAAAAATAGTTTTAAACATGACAAATAGTTACTGAAATATTTTTTAGCTGTATTATTTCACTCATGTTATTGAGGAGAGCATTAATCTGAATTCTGGGCCAGATGTTGCCACTTATATGCTGTGTGGTTTTTAAAAAGTCAGCTTACCTCTCTGGGTTTTTTATTTATTATATGACAGTAAGTATAGAGGCAGGAGGGGAAAGGAGAGCAGAGCTGAGTAAAGAAGAGTAACAGAAGCCCGAAGGTGTGTCCTGGATCTACAATTCTGGGACTGCAAAAGGGTTGCCCAAATTCTCACAAGCAAGCCACGGTACGCGGAAGACACTTTCTCCGTCTGGTTTGAAATTATCAACACTGAACCCAGAAGCAAATCAATAAACATTTATATTATCTTTTTTATACACCGAGAAAGTGTATGAGTCATATAAATTTAAGCTAAATAAATACTTTTTTAGGAAATACTAAAACTCAAAAGTATTTTCAAAATAAATACAATTCAAATAGAACAATTTTTACATTGATGAAATACAAGAATGAGTTTTTGAGAAATAGACATTACCTAAGAGGCTGTTTATTACTGCTGAGAAACATCAAAAGTAACTATTGACAAAGCCCCAAAATTAGAAGTTAAAAAGTGCATCTAGAGAAATAAACATTTTCTCTGTCTATAAGCTTTCCTGAATACGTTCCCTGAATAAGGCACTATGGTATAAGCAATACTGAGCAATAACCATTTCAGACAAAATTATTAAAGTTTTTATTACTGCTCTTAGCTATAGGAAGTCATTTCATTAGAAATGAAACCCGTAGTTGTGTAAGATCTAGCCTGTCTAATACAACAAACTGCAAGGCTGTCAGAGACAGAGCCCTGTAACCACCTCGACTCTGTCACTTCACTAAAGAATCCGTTAGGTACCTTCAGGACACAAACAAAAATTCCAAGGTTGTAAACGTTTTAAAAAACAAGTTTGTTTTATTAATAAAATAAATAAATAAAAATAAAAAGCAAGTTTACCATGACTTAAAGACATTTACATACTTAACATGTTTTTCTGTATCATGTTGTTCTTATCACAGGTAAATAAACATTTTAAGAAGGGTTTTTTTTTTTAAAAAAAAATAGTGTTATTTCACTCTTTACTGACTTAGTCCTTGCTAGTCTTTAGTATCCAAGGTGGCCATAAAGTTCATTTGCAATTTAATTTTTGCCTTTGCTAAATCTCTAGTACATAAAACAGAGCCTAGCACAAAGCAGGCAATGAATAAATATGTAATGAATAATGAACAAATGTTAAAAAACCAAATAGTCTTACAATGTCAAGGGCTCAGGGAAAGGAAAACTTTACACACTCTTACTAAGAACCTGATGCTTCTCTTCATCTTGCCCAGACACTCAGGGCAGGTAAGTGTTACCTGTCCAATTTTCCACATAAGGAGAAAGATCCAAAAGTTGAACAGTACTCTGACCAAAGAGAATAACACATGAGACTACCCAGGTGAGCTGAAGCTTAGGTACAAAGCTCCTCTGAAAGAAAGAGGCAGAATGTAAAGGAAAATCAACCTAGGACCAGACAGACCAGGCAGGGAGGCTGAGCTAGGAGGGTTAGCATCTGTTCAGGAGAAGAGCTGTGAACCTGAGGTGTGACTGCCTGGGCCAGAGCCAGGCAAGAGGCACAAACAGGGTCACACTGGGCTTCTGGCCGGCTGGGGGAGGAAGGGAAAGAATTGTGGGGAGCCTCAGGAGTGAGGCCGTAGGGCTCTGGGAGCTCAGAAGCTATAAAACCCAGAGGTGCATGTCATAGGTTCAAAGGTTCTCAACGTAAGAGCTACCTGAAATATGCCAATACAAGTGAATAATGATGAAGGACATGAACCTTAGTGACCACAATGGGGGTCATTTATGGCAATTTATTAGTCAAGCTGCCATTCTTCATTCTTTTTTAAATCATCTTTAGAAATCTAAGGGGAAAAGCCAATTTTTACCAGGAGGAAGAGAACATTGTAAATATAGAATTATTGTCTATGCACGAAAATGTTTAGAATGCTGAAGCAAATAGTTCAATGTGTACAGATTACAGGCATAATAGAGCTTCAAATGAGTTACCATAGCTACCAAAAGATAATTAATTTTGAGGAAACAAAAGAAAAGAGATATCATTAGGGGTAGTTTTCAAAGAGCTGAAATGATAGACGTGGCATCCAAATTTAATTCACGTTACTTCCCAACAGGAACTAGCAACGCTTCTGTCCCGTGACTATTTCTCACTTGTTCCTGCTCTCTCTCCCCTCCCCAGTCCGGTGTGCCTGAGCCCCCTCAGTGCGAGTCTAAATCCTACTCAGATTCTAGCTTCCACATGTCCCATAAAGTCTCTTTGAACTGCTACTGCACTTTTTTTTTTTTTTTTTTTTTGGAGACAGCCTCACTCTGGGTAGAATGCAATGGTGAGATCACAGCTCACTATAATCCCCAGATCGGAACTCAAGCAATCCTCCTGCCTCAGCCTCCCAAGGAGCTGAGACTACAGGTGTACACCACGATGCATGGCTAACTTTTCTTTTCTTTTTTCTTTTTTTGGTAAAGATGGCGTCTTGCTTTTTCTCAGGCTGGTCTGAAACTACTGAGCTCAAGAAATCCATGCACCTCAGCCTCCCAGAGTGCTAGGATTACGAGTGTGAGCCAACACGCCCAGCCCCAGTTGTTCTTCTAACATGAACAATACAATTATTACTATCTGTGAAATAAATATTTATTAAGCACTGGCTATGAAAGGAAGGGGAGGTTAAACAAATAGGTACGTGCATAAACAACAGTAAACAGGTACTTTATACGAGCAAAGGTGTATGGACGCAGGAAAGGCAGCAGCTAACTCTTGGCGGAGACTGGACATGGGAGGTGACACGTGCACAGTGGACACTGAAGCATAAACATCGCTGTCCGAGCCCAGGAAAAAAAGAGGAGGATTTCAAGTTGAAATATAGTCACGTATTGCTTAGTAGTAAGGATACGTTTTGAGAACTGCAATGTCAGGTGATTTTGTCATTGTGTGAACACCATAGAGTGTATGTATACAAACTAGATGGCACAGCCACCTCCATACCTGGACTATATAGAACCTCGTGCTCCTCGACTGCAAGCCTATGCTGCTGCTGTACTGAATGCTGTAAGCAACTGTAACACAGTGGTAAGTATTTATGTATCTAAACCTAGAAAAGGTACAGATGGTACATCTTAGGTATGGATGATACCTAAAAATAAGGTATCACCTTATAGGACTGCCGCTGCATGTGTGGTCCATCCTTCACCAGAACACCTTTATGCAGGACTCCACTATCATCATGTTGTCCTGTTCTCTATTTCCGGAAGCAGTCAGATGAGTTTTGGAAACAAAAGGAATGGAGCCACGTGGTCTTATTTAACCTTCAGATCATCATTTTTCTTGTTTATAAAATGGAAATAATGCCAGGTTGTGATATATGCATTAATTATAAAATGCATACTGAAAAACCAGCACCTAGAAGCCATTCAAAAAATATCACCTCCCTGCCTCCTCAAAAATTATGAACTCAATAAAGACAAAAAAACAAGTTTTATGCCTCTTACCTGTAATGTGTAACACAACGGCCAGGCATATCCTCTTGTTGGATGCTAATCTCCAAAACATGTGAATATGATAATTTTTCAACAATTCCCCTTTGAATTTTGTAACATTCATTTGTTTGATATAAGTGAATATAAAATTTTAAGTCCTCTTATGGCTCATGCTGTGTTACCTAACAGGCAAAACCAAGTAAATACATAAGGTATCAGCAAAGCAAAGTTAAAGAGAGAGAAAGAAAGTAATCCTTGAGGGTAAAAAACTCATGACTGCTAGACTTGCTTACCTTCATTTTACAGGTTAGTGTTTCATTTTGAGTTGCAGTATTTAAGGCTCTAATGTTTTCCAACGTTTAGGATCTTAAAAGTCTGTTACAAGACATGCTCATCACTCCTATAAATGTTTCCCAAATTCTTCTCTTGTTAGGCCCCCGAATAGAGACTGAGCATCACAAAGTCAAACAGAGCTTAAAAGGAAAAATGTAATCCACTGATTATCTGAGCCTGACACAGTATTAGGCGCTTTACATATTATCTTACTTCATCTTCCAGGCACTTAACATTGAGTACTGAAAAACATTCTGCTCTGCAAACAAAGCGTCGATTTCCTCATTTGAAATAGGACTCGTCTATCTCAGAGCTTATTTTAAGGATGAATGAGTATACAACTGCACATAAGATGCCTGGGCAATGCATGGCACAGGGCAGGTACCCAGTCAGGACAGCTCTGCCCTTCCTGGAAATTCGACAATCAGCTGGAAACTCGTGACTAAGAACAGAAGAAAAGTGTGTGACTTAGAGAGGCGCAGAAGTGGTGGCGGCAGCAGAACTGAAGCTCGTCAGAGCTGGCTCTGGAGGCAGGATGAGTTGGCTGGCCACCCTCTGGCACGTTTGCCGGGGCCTATTCAGCGCCAGTGTTCCAAGCTGTTTAACCACATTCAGTTCACTGTGGGCACCTCGGCATCAGAAAGAACCTGCCAAAACCAAGTATTTAAAAAAAGCACTCCAAGTGATGGAGCGAATAAAGACTTCTCTTGAAAAAAAAAGATCATTTACTGAGATTCAATAAACCACTGTAGTATAGTTCTTATAATTTCTTACACATTTGCTACCACGGTCATACAGCAGCTTAACTTAAAAACCGGGAAACAGTTCAAAATTGGTTCATCTGGCCAGATGAGGACCCTTGACTCTGTGGGACTGGCCATGCACATAAACTAAATTTTGTCAAAAAGCCAGCAAATAAGTAAATTCATGTTTTTATGAACAATAAGTAAGCACATGGAAAGCAGCAGAGTCCGTTTTCTCTCACTTACCTGATCTTCCTACCCCTTCTCATGAGCCTTCCCCCCATACCAGATGAGTCACAGGACAGCACGATGACTAGATCAGATCAAATTGATTTATCCATGCAGATCCAATAACTCGAATAGCCTCTTAAGTACTCCGGTAGATTTCTCTTAGGGACGGTTCAGATAAACCCCATCTTTCAGATGTCTTCCCCTTGCCCTGCTGTACCTCAACACCATGCCTTATTGAATGCTGCTGCTGTTGTGGCTGAATGGGAATGGCAGAGGGCATGCACAGGTTCCCACTGGATTGTGGTCCTAGCTATTTGTCTCTGATACCATAGACTGAATACATGTATCCCCCACACACAATTCCTATGTTGAAACTCAATCCCCATTGTAGTGGAATTTGAAAGTGGGGTCTCTGGGAGATGATTAGGCCATGATGGTGGAGCTCTCAGTAATGAGATTAACGCCCTTATGAAAGGGGTCACAGAGAGTTCCTTGTCCCTTCCACTACGTGAGGACACAGCGAGAAGACGGCTGTCTATAAACCAAGAAATAGGCTCTCACCAGACAATGACTCTGTGGGCACCTTGATCTTGAACAAGCCAGCCTCCAGAATGGTGAGGGACACATTTCTGTTGTTTATAAGGCAGCCACTGTTACAGGAGCCGAGATGGAATAAGACACTGATGTTGAAATCCCGGTACACGCAGACTTCATTCTGACCTCAGGCCTCTCTCAGGCCCTCGCCAGGGTACACAGGCACTGCTAGTTCTCTTTCACTTTTCACGTAGGTCCTGCGGAACCAGGAGGACTACCTCAGATTCCACCTGCCTTCCGCATGGTCTCTATTCCATAATTCTCACATATATTGAAAATGGCCAGTTATGCACTTTGCAGACCCCAAGACCCATACCACCTAGGAAAATCAAATGGCTTGTTCACACAAAAATGAGAATTGAGCAGGAAACTCCGCTTCATTCATACCATTAATATAACACGTTATATCATAACAAACTGAATCACGTTTGCTTTTTATTTTTTATTTATTTTTTTATTTATTTATTTTTTGAGACAGAGCCTCAAGCTGTCACCCTGAGTAGAGTGCCGTGGCATCACAGCTCACAGCAACCTCCAACTCCTGGGCTCAAGCGAGTCTCTTGCCTCCACCTCCTAAGTAGCTGGGACCATAGGCGCCGCCACAAGGCCCAGCCATTTTTTGGTTGCAGCCGTCATTGTTTGGCAGGCCCAGGCTGGATTCGAACCCACCAGCTCAGGTATACGTGGCTGGCGCCTTAGCTCATTGAGCCACAGGCGCCGAGCCCATGTTTGCTTTTTAGATTAAACCAATTAATGTTAGTCTAACCCTTTGTAATAATTAAACATTTGCTGCCATGTTAGTATATCAGCTTAAGTTAAAAAACAGGAAAGAGCTCAAAATTGGTTCATCTGGTCAGATGAGGACTCTTGATTCTGTGGGATTGGCCAAGAATATACCTCTTTCTATCCCCAGATGCCTGGAGCATAATAAACTCACAGTAGGTTCTTTATCCTTAGAAACCACTGAATACATAAGAAAAGTGTCATCATTTATTGCCTGAGAGGAAGATCAGATAATAACCAATACATGGGTTATCTGTCTATTTCTTCCTTCACTTGACATTTAATACTGACTTATATGTACTCCTATTCTTCACAAGATCCCAACAAAAAGTATTTCGCAATTACTCTTTTCCTAATTCATACAAATCTCCAAAGTGTAACTACAATTACAATTTTCACTATAGTTACATAAGTATTAAGTTCCTTAAGACCAGCTGCCATACTGAGTACCTCTGTAACACACAGTGGCATACATAAAGTAGTTCTCAGTTTATTGGAAAATAAAAAATACTACATATACCTTAACAAGTTGATAAGACACTCTCCCCTTTGGGGGGGAGTCAATTGTATATAATACTAAATTTAGCATAAAATTTCTACAACCTCCCTGAAAACCACCAATTTTGCCACAGGGTAAAATTCCTTGTACAAAACAAATGTATGTGGTGGTGTTACAATGTAAGGATTCAACAATACAGAAGGCTATTTACAAATAAAATGATTATTTTAAAAGATATTAATACATAATGGAAAAAATTACAGTGATGAGATTAGAAAATTTAACCTCAGCTCCTGATGATGAAGATAATGCTAATGAAATAAAATGAAATGACTACAATGATGGCACCAGAGGAGGAAAGACATAGACAAAAAAAGGAGAGAAAAAAACATGGTATACATACAACGAAATTCAGCCATAAAGGAATGAACTTCTGATACATGCTACAAACATAAAGGAGCTTATGCGAAGAAATAAACCAGACACAAAAAGACACAGACTATGTGATTCCCCTTACATGTGGTATCTAGAATCAGTAAATTCATAGATATAGAAAGTAGATCAGAAGTCACCAGCAGGTAGGGAAGGCAGAAATGGGAAGTTATTACTTAAAATGGTGATAGAGTTTCTGTCTGGGATAATGAATAAGTTTTGGAAATAGTGGTAATAGTTGTATTACGCTGTGAATGTATTTAATGCCGCTGAATTGAATACTTAAAAATGGTTAAAATGGTAAATTTTATGTTATATACATTTTACCACATGACATAATATAATAAAAACCACTGGATTGTAAAATTTTAAAGTTAATTATATGGTATGCAAACTGTTCCCCAATAAACATCGAATGGTTAAAGTATGCGTTATGCACCCCTGCAGAATGGTTAAAGTAAAGCTGACTGACAGTTCCTAGTGTTCACAAGGATGTGGGGGAGATGGAACTCTTGCACCCTGCCAGTGGGAGTAAAGATCAGCAAAAGCCCTTTGGAAAACCGGCAGTCCCCACTGAAGCTGAATGGATGAAACTTGTTTCTTGGGTGCATTCCCAACAGAAATGCATTCTGATATGCATCAAAAGACATATACAAGAATGTTCACAGCAGCCTCATTCATTAGCAGTCAGAACCAGCAACAATCCAAACGTCTGTCGGCAGTGGGGAAGACAAACCGTTGTCATGGGGTGTGCATACTAGGAGGTGCTATACAGCAATGCAGACTAAGCCACTACAGCCACACAAAACAATGTGGATAAATCACAGAAACAATGTTGAAATTTCAAACCTGTACACAAAATAACACTTAATGAATACGAATTATTCTGTCTGATATAAATGTCTGAGACATGCATTCTAATTTCTCGTATTAGAAGTCATAAAGTAGTTACCTTTGGGAAGCAGAGGATGGTACAGGGGTTGAGAGGGTCACACGGGGGCAACTGGTAATACAATTTGGGGACCTAGATAATGTTACAGAGGTACAGTCACTTACAACAATTCGTCAAGTAGTACTTTTCAAATTTCTATGCTATTTTTATGTGTATTACACTTTAAGAAAATAATTTTCACTATTTTTATCCCTATTGCTCTTTCTAGTAAATATACCAACTTTGAAATACATCATAATCAAAGACACAACCAACCATATATAAGTTAATATTCTTCCGTAGAATGAACTGAGTATCAATTATATAAGCAGCTGGGACATTAGACAATAGTGGGAAGCTAATATAAACTTAGTTCACATAAAGGAAGGCTGAAAACTATATTAACCTTTTTGCAGCTGGTGCACAAATGAAAATACACATTCAATCACAACATAAAATAATCTCTTCTAATTGTTTTTTCAGAATAAGAAATGCCTATCCTTTATTAAAAGTTTTAAATGCTATGAATATCTCAATCTGATGCAAAAAATTTCAACTTTTTGCCTATAAAATGAAAAAATTGGATTGTCTGTTACCTAGTGCAAGACAACAGGCTGCTAAAAAAGAAAGATCTACAGTTCATTCATTCACTCCATCGTCAAGTACCATGTACACAGCATAAGGTGCTCATCCTGTGGAGAAGGCAAGAAGGTGCAAGACAGCAGGATGTGAGTTTGGGGAGGGTGCCAAAGGAGCAGCGTGAACTCTGAGTGCTTAGGAAGCTATAAGAGGAAAGGACTGCTCAGAGTCAGGTTAGAATACAAGGACGTCTCAGAGGAACATACCTGAGCTTCGCCTGGAAGAGTAGGGAGTATAGACATTAAGAGCAGAGGTTAAGATACCTTAGACCAACCGGGAGAAGAGAAATGAATGCAACAAAACTGAAGAGGCAGATGTGACCAGAGTGATACCAGAGGGCAATGGAAGCCCACTGGGTGGGAAATAGTGGAAAGCCATGAAAGACATTGAATGATACTCTCAGAACTTGGGAATTGATGCTTTAAAATGTGAAAGGTTGTGGCTGTGAATGGGAGAAGGGAATATAATGAAAGAAGTGTCTGGCAAAAACCAAATGGGCAGAAAGTAAAGAATGGGTCAAAAGAACATAAAGATGAGCTAGAAAACTGCTGGAATAACATAAACTTAAAATGATAAAGAAATAAAATAAGAAGTTAGTGAGGAAAGAAAAGAAGATCCCTGAAAGATTTTAAAGATCTGATGGTTTCTAGACGTGAAGAAAATAAACTATTTTTCCCTAGAAATGGGCCGCAGGATCACACTTGTACAATGTGGTGCTGCTGTGATCAACACAGTCTCCAAAGTCCTGACAGTATCAGAAGCTTGCGGTCAACACAAAATCAGTCTGCCTGAGATTTAAATACATATGCACACACTCCATTTACATAAACTGCCACATATAAAATTAGATAAATATGTGTGTGTTTCACCTAGTTAATATATATGAAGTAGAAGGAAAAGTAAAGATTTTGTAAAGTTAAAGCATGGAAAAGCTGAATTAGTTTGCATGCCACCGTTGAGATAAATACAACGAAAAGGACTGTGGGAAAGGGCTCCACTACCGCCAGCCCCAGTGGAAGAGAAGGCTGGCACGCCAACTTCCACTATGTCAAGAGAATCTGGGCAGAGAACTCACAAGGAAGTGCTGAAGACTGCAAATTATTTTTGTGTTCATGGGTCTTCATCATCATCAGTTTATAGAATATTTGTTAGACACTGAAGGAGTAAGCAGATTTGATTTATTTTAATGCAGGCAGATGGCTTGGTCATGGAAATCATGAAGAGATTTACTGAGCGGCTTCATCAGATCAAGGACATTATGGAATTAAAGGGCTCTAAGAGAACTTACTGGTCCAGCTCCCTGTGGCTCACAACATTATACTTTCTTATTAACAAGCAAGACAAACTCAACCCCCTGAACTGGAAATAAGTATTGTTGGGGCAGGGGGGGAGGAAGACCAAAAGCAAAATAAATTTGTTCAAAGAAGTGCAAATATTAAGACTGACACTGGAAATGTAGATTGATCAACAGGCAACCAAAACATGTCATGTTCTGAGGGCTATGAAATCACAAGCCAGAAAGAATTAAAAGTCACAATTCTAGAAAATATTTTCACAAAAATGAATCATGTTTAAGGTTACTTAACTATTTTGTAGTACAAAAGTCAAGCACCATCTCTTATCAGTGTGGCTTAGTTTCAGGAAAAATTTGATGATCTGAAAACAGATACTATTTACCAAGATAACATAGTAGGCAGTGAGTTTATGAATCTCAGAATTATTTGAGTTCCACCAATGTAACTGTGTCCATTTTAGACACCTCCTGCTTTGTATAAAAACTTCCTTCATGAAAATGCAAAAAAAAAAAAAAGAACAGCTGAGAAACACTATCAATGACATAATCAATAGCATAAAATCAGAATTAAGATATGTCCTAACCACTCTCTCTCTCCTCTCCCATCCCCCATGTGTGTCTCTTCTCCTCTCCTGTTCTCTCTCTCTCTCTCTCTCCCCCCCCTTTCTCTCTCTCCTCTCTTCCTCCGTTTCTCTCTCTCTCTCCCCTCCTCCTTAATGCTGCTCTGCAGCTTCCCCCGCCAATAAAGACCTTTCGTACAAAAAAAAAAAAAAAGATATGTCCTAACCAATCCCCTCCAAAGCTTTTAGATTAAGTACCACCTTTTCCTGCCTAAAAGTTGCTGACTTTTAAAACCTCACAGGCTTTTCTCTTTTAATCAGTAACAGCACTAGGAAAATGCCTATTTTCATCATGTAACCTAGTATAGATAAAATTTAGACACCTATGCTTGGCTTAGACAAAGGAAAATCACTGTCATAGAACAGAAGTCATTAAAAAATCAAGTTGAAACATTGTGATTATAGTAAAAAGAAGGTATTTTTCATATGTATGGCTGGCCTTCAACTGACTCTCTCCTGACACATACCAGATCTATGACATAAAAGATTTAAGGGAAAAAAAGAGGTACATGCATAGCCTAAGCCAATGTGAGCAAAAACCAATTTTAAAATAAGATTATATTTGAACCACTTTTTATAATCTTTCTACAATAGATGGAGGTGGTTTTAATTCCTATAATAGAAATTATCATAATTTTTTATTATACTGGTGGAATGAAGAAGAGAGGAATATCAATCAACTATTTTAGGGAAAGTTTTATGAATATGTTAAAACCAGCTATATACCCTCTTATCTTATTCTCAATAATGAAAGTCATGTCAAAGAATCACAAGATTACAGAACTGGAAAAGATTTCCTAATTTAACTCGCTCATTTTACAAATAAAACCAGGCCTGGAGGATTTTGATACATTTCAAGTCACGCCTCTAGGCAAGTACACGTTCGACTGAATTTATCTCCTGACTAAAAAATTGGGACTGAAAAAAATAAATAAATAAATAAATATAAATAAATAAATAAATAATTGGGACTGATCAATTGTTGTAACAATAACTGCCTCTAACCAAGCAGTCTGCTGTACGCCAGGCACTACGCTAGAGATATGAGATTTCATTTTATTTAGCACGTCTCAATACAGTAAGAGAATCTTCACTTTACAAGATAAATTCAAACTTGGGACATTAAATAGCATTTCCAAAGTCATAGGGCACAGAAATGACAAGTCAGGAATTCAAACCCAGGATGTCTGGACTATATAAAGCCACGCAGCAATATACCATGCTACTTATCTCCTCCAAAATGTTAAATGTGTACATCCAAAAAATTCCACTTTAGGGAAGTTAGACTACAATACCTATACAAATGTTTAAGTTATGTGTACAAAGATGCTCACTACAATATTACTAATATTGAAAAATCAAAAACATAAATGTGCAATAATAAACAGCTCAATAAAATCACTACTATGAAAGTACTAAACTGCTATTTAGGAAAATGAGGTAGATCCATGTAACCGATGTGTTAAGATCACCTTATTAAATTGTTATGTTTAAAAAATAGGTTATAGAACATTACTTATCACTTGGTTTGGTTTTTCAAAAGTACATGTACTACAGGATTTGTGATTAGAAAAAGACTGAAGCAATCAACAGCAAAACTATAGTATTTGGTTGGTGGGCATGGGGTGTGAGTCACTTCTTATTAATAATACCCTATATAGCACAGGCTAACTGTATACCTATTTGTCTCTAGAACAATTTCAAAAACAAAGAATCTTAACATTCTACTACAGTACACCGGCATTTCAAGTGGAGTGGCAGGAGTTCCCAAGACCCTTTTGGGAAGTCTGTATGGTAAAAACTATTTTTCTAATTATAATAAAGAGTTACTTGACTTTCTCCCTGAGTTGACATTTGCATTGATGACAAGGAACCAACAGTGGGTGAGACTGTTGGTGCCTTACCACATACCAAGGCCTTGGCAGTAGACTATCTTGGCAATAATTATAATCTTCACCACTATGCACTTACGGGTAAAAAGGAAATCCAGTCTGACTAAAGAATGTCTTTGATGAAGAAATAAGTTTTTATTAAGTCTTGACCTTTTATAACAGTCTGTGTGACAAAATGGGCAGTGGCTACACACCAAAGCAAATTGGGCATCCCAAGATAAGATATTTGAGCTCAAGGCTCAAGGAACTTACCGCTTTCCTTCATGGATCAGTATGTTTACTTGAAAGAACAACTCACAGACACTATGGTTATTCAAACTGAAATGTTTAGCTCACATTTGTTCAAAACTACATATATGAGACTATCACTTCAAGAGAAATAACTAATAGCTGTTTGCCGCTAATGATAAAATTCAAGCCAGTATTAAAACTTTGGAAAAGTTTTATTTGACATCATGAGCTTAACAGCTAGCTTTGCAATATTTAAAGACTGTCCAGACGAGCTCAGTGGTGATATTAATAAATGTTATTTTTATACAGTATAGAACATAATTGTCAATATTTGTAAGATCTCCATAACACAATAAATCAGCATTTTCCAATGATGGAGGCATGTTGCAAAAATCATGAATGAATAAAAGATTCATCCAAAGTATAGGATAAATCAATGGATTTTTATGTAACAATAAATGTTTAGATAATAGATATGGTTTCTGATTCTGCACTGCCATCAATCTTTAAGAAACTACCACATTGCATGTTTTGCTCAAATATCAAAGAGAATATTCAAAATTATTTGGAAGTGCTATCAAAATACTACATATCTGTGTGATAACAGACATTCTTCACATGTTTCAACAAAACCAAGACAACCTATCTCAATAAATGGGATGCTAAAGCAGATAGGAGAATCCAGCTGTCTTCTAATAGCCAGAATGAACATTAAATTGACTTCTAAAAAGGTAAAATAGTACTGCTCTTCTCACTAATATTATTTCATTTCAGAAAAAAATTGTCATACGAATATATTATGCCAGAATGTAATTTATGCCTTACCATTTTTAAATGGATTAATAAATATTTTTAAATTTTCTTACTTATAATCTCTAATAAGGTAAATATCAATAGTCATAACCCACATGAACAAAAGCTGTGCAGTCTTCCATCATCTTTAAGGCCAGAAAGTTTGGGAATCTTTGCAGTAGACCGGTAACACATTTTTCACACGTCCAGCATACTCTCTTACGTCTTGGCCAACAAGAGCTAGTACGGCAATCTGTGTTTACACTGGAGCAATATGCACACATGAACTGCCCTATAAGCTTTCTTAACCAATGAAAACTGAAATGCCAGGCTAGTTTGAACATGTTCTGCAAGAAATGATGTTTACTGTCCTGCAACCTCCATTTTTACCATGTATTTTATGTTCTGGCAAAAGATCTTGGCCCCTGGGGGTTAACAAATGGTGATGGACCTGGCCCAAAGAAACAAAGATTAAGTACCAGACTGATGTCTGCAGTTATTTAAGCCCTCTTTAAGCACACGGTTGAGAATTCATTTATGATTAGCAGACAATTTTTGACATTTTGGAAGATAGTATACACACCACTGCAGACTAAGAGGATGGTCCATAGGGTATGAATCACAGCTAGAATAAACCATGAATGGAAATATTAAGACTTCAGAAGAAGGGGGAGCACAGTAGGGGTAGACAACTGCCAGTCTCCATTGGGAGAATGTTATAATCCTGAATACTCCTATTTCTATAAAAGCATCTCCAGTATTTTTTTTTTTTTTTTTTTTGCAGTTTTTGGCTGGGGCCAGGTTTGAACCCACCACCTCCGGCATATGGGGCCATCACCCTACTCCTTTGAGCCACAGGCATCGCCCGTACCTCTAGTATTTTATACACAGTGATACGGTGAGAGAAAAGGAAAGCTTAGACTACAAAAGATGTTATCTTAAATCTTTTGGAAGACTAGTTCTAACGTCCAGGTCTTCAAAACTAAGAATATCAGATATGGAAATGGGAAACTTCAAGATTCTAAAGGAATTGCCAAAAGTCCAAGATCACTCTTTACTACATGAAGCTAAAACTCCTTCAGTCCTTAAGAAATTAACATTTCAAAAATGGACAATTTCAAAATTTTAGGATTACAGATAAACTAAAAGTCAATTTTGAAAGGTCTCTAAAGTATTGCAATTTTAAAGAAACTTCCAAAGAAGTCACAGAATTTGAAAAGAAACTATGAACACTGATCTCTAACCTGTTCCACAAAATATATACCAAAGTTTAAAAATTAGTTGAAGCTGACAGTCACACCAAATCCCTAAGAAATTTTTAACAAAAATTCTAGTTTTCTAAAAAAGAAAAAAATTCTTCTAGCACTTTGGGAGACCGAAGCAGGTAGATTGCCTGAGCTCACAGGTTCGAGACCAGCCTGAACAAGAGCGAGACTCCATCTCTAAAAATAGTCAGGGATTGTGGTGGGTGCCTGTAGTCCCAGCTAGTCTGGAGGCCAAGAAAGAGAATAGCTTGAGCCCAAGAGTTTAAGGTTGCACTTTACCAAAAGTGACAAAGTCAAACTGTCTCAAAAAAAAAAAATTCTTTGCAGGTACTCTATACATTCAGAAGAACCACCTATCTTAGCAAATATTCACAACCATCTACTGGGCATTTTTATGTGCCAGACATGGTACTAACACACGGAGGAAGGGGGAATGAAGGAATTATAAAATTCACTTCATGAAACATGTGGAAATTATCAGCATATAACTACATCCACACACCCAAATGCGTCTACCCCGTCAATGCCCAGCTTCTAACATGATTTCTAGGTCTGCTTGATTGGCTCCAGGATTTTTTTAATTATCAATCCTTGAACTAGGCGGAGCTGAATAGCTGAATTGAAAGAAGCCAGGAATGGCTAGATTCATTAACTTAGAAACACCTGATGCTACTAGCAAAGGAATGCAACATCCTCCAAAATGAAAGGATCGGATGAAAGAATAGAATCAAAATTAATGGAGTACTAGAGAGAAAGATTTTGCATGAGCAACTGCTGTGAACAATCAGGCTTTGGGGAAGGAGGAGGGTGGTAAATTCTAAATTAGGACATTGGTTTATTTCCTCTGTTGTGCTCATCAACAGACTTAGGCAAAGATTTAAATTTCTTCTCAATTTTTATAAATATTGAACCGATCAGTCTTTTAAGACAGGTCCAGAAGTGATCCTATTACATTAGAATTATAATCTCAAAAAGGCATTGACTTTCCCATCCCATAAATCTATTATACTTCAACCATTTACCCCAATCCCAAAGCTCTATCATAATAGCTGCTAACGTTAACCTAATTCTCTGAAGTTTCTTCCAAAGAACTCTGTGTGGTACAAGAATTCCCCGTACTCAGTACTGCTAGGATCTCCGTTTCTTCTTATTTTTTTTTCTTTGTAGAGACAGAGTCCTTTATTACCCTCAGTAGAGTGCCATGGCATCACACAGCTCATAGCAACCTCCAACTCCTGGGCTTAAGCGATTCTCCTGCCTCAGCCTCCCAAGTAGCTGGGATTACAGGTGCCCACCACAAAATTTGACTATTTTTGTTTTGCAGTTAGGCCGAGTCTGGGTTTGAACCCACCACCTTTGGTATATGGGACTGGCGCCCTACTCGATGAGCCACAGACGCCACCGGATCTCCGTTTCTTTACCAGCAAAGCTTTTCTAATCAAAAAATGTGTCTTTAATATTGTCAGTTTATCTCTCTGCAGATTAAAAAACCTAACTACTAAGTTAAGTGAAACTAAACCAGTAAGTAGACTTTGAATTTTTACTTGATAGATTTTTTTTTCATGTTGCCAAATTTGTATTGGTTTAACCCAATTCTAGGAACATAAAAATTTTAGAGATATTTGTTAAAATAGATATACTTTACAATAGATAAGTATATCTTCCTGTATAATACATGAGTGAGGCACAGCAGCACCACATTGCATCTACACAGTATCTGATAAAGGCAAAGATGAACTGGCACCAGATCACTGGCTGAGTCTGTCATTTACAAATGAGCAAACAAATTGTCTCTTTGGCTTTCACATTTCCATGATTCAACCCATTACAGACTAAAACAACAGTCTCTGTCTTAAGTGGTAGGAAAACAGGTACATAGGAAATCAATTACCCAAATTTTAACAGAGAGAAAAAAATCCTGCAGGCTTATTAGTTAACTGATTACTTATTACTTAACTAATAAGTAAACTAATTAACTTCTCGCTTTTAAGACTAAACTCAGCTCAAATTAGATGGCTTTCTGAATACCACCCAAGAACTGCCAACCTCTCTTAAGCCAGCTGCTACAAAGTATGATCAAGAGAGGATTTCAGATCCTCCAGATGGTCTGAGGGCTGCACTCAAAATGCAGGGATGAGATGTATTAGTGCCAGTGAGTCCTCATCAAACAAAAAGGAGAAAGTTGAAGTGACTCTGTTCACTCGAAGTGACTACTAGAAATTGAGCAATCCTACCTCAAACTGCCTAAAATATTTCAAGCCGGGGTGTCCAACCGACAGCCCATGAGCTGCATGCAGATTTTTTGAGGCCTATTTTGCTTACCTGTGGTGTCAGATGTATGAAAATTACGCACTGACTTTTTTTGGAGGTAGGGCTCATCAGCTTTCCTTACTGATTGTGTTTTGTTTTTGAGACAGAGCCTCAAGCTGTCACCCTGGATAGAGTGTTGTAGCATCACAGCTCACAGCAACCTCCAATTCCTGGGCTCAAGCGAGTCTCCTGCCTCTGCCTCCCAAGTAGCTGGACTACAGGCACCCACTACAATGCCAGGCCATTTTTTGGTTGCAGCCATTATTGTTGTTTGGCAGCCCGGGCTGGATTCGAACCCGTACGTGGCTGGCGCCTTAGCCCGTTGAGCCACAGGCACCGAGCCACTGTTTGTGTTTTTAACACACGGCCCAAGACAACTCTTCTTTCAGTGTGTGGCCAGAAAAAAAAAAAAAAAAAAGACACCCGTGAAGGACTGAGAGCATACACACAAATTGTTATCACTGGCCTGGGTAACATTAGATTTTAGATCCCGATGCTAAATAAACTAGTTATAGATGAAAATCTTGGTGGGAAGGCCACAATTTTCCCAACTTTCTCCCAACTCAGCAAGTACTGCCAGCCCCTTGTTTGCATTGCTCACAGCAACTAAAGAATCTTGCACAGCAGCACATCATCCTGGTTGACACTAAATCACATGGCGTAAGTATGAAGATTCAAATGAGAGTTTTCATTATAACTGTCTCCACTATCAAAGTGTGAAAACACATTTGAAAATGTGCCACATACTGTTACTGGGGTGGGAGAAAGCCAAAACAAGTATCTCTACCCATTGCATCATTACCTTAGGTCTCACAACAGTTCTAAGCATGACATTTTAAAAGTGCTGGGTGATTTCATGTTTAAATTGCTTCCTGAATAGTCTGTGTTGAATATACAATGTATTAAGTTTAGAATCTCTAAAATTTTCGTCCAATAGCTGTCACTTGTCATGTAGGTCAAACTATAGATTTTCACTAAAAAAGTGAATCCTTTCAAAACAGTTACATAATTAAATTAGAGCTGAGAAACTGAAATTTATAATAAATTTTTCATAATGCTAACATTTAAAAGATTCATGACTTTTTTCATTTCATTTTAAGTAGTCTTTCCTTTTGTACATACTTTTTTTCAAATTCTGGGAAGTTATCTACTATTTCAAGGAATCACAACAAAAAACACTTTAGATGTATCTATCCCATTGGTAGAACTATACAGAAATCAATAATTAAATTCAAATTCCCTTCGAAGTCACTCCAAAAAAAAAAAAAATTCTCGGCATGCATTTTCTTTCATTTATTTAAAAAAAAAACCCTCTGTTTCCACTTTTGGTGTATTATTTCATTGTAGTGGCCACTGCTGTTGATTATTTATCCAGCACAGATATCCACCCTCCTGTTCATTGCACATTGGAAGTTCCAGGGATAGACCATAATGCATTCCAACCAACTTTGCCACTGACTGATTCAAGAACTCAATTCATTCAAGCCATGGTAATTTTCCAGGAGACTGGTATGTAAGCACAAATAGGCACTCTAGCTGTTCATCCTCTTTCCCTCTCCACCATAAGGAAACTGAACATCAGTGCCTTTTACATAGCCTACTGAATAAAGCTCAAACTCAGTTTTTTTGTTTGTTTTGGGTTTTGGGGGGGGGGGTAGTCTCACTATGTCACCCTTGGCAGAGTGTGGTGGTGTCACAGCTCACAACAACCTCTAACTCTTGGGCTTAAGTGATTCTCTTGCCTCAGCCTCCCAAGTGGCTGGGAATATAGGCACCAGCCACAATACCCAGCTATTTTTTGGTTGCAGTTGTTGCAGGCCGGGTTCAAACCCACCAGACCCAGTGTAAGTGGCTGGCATCATTACCACTGAGCTATAGGTGCCAAGCGCAAACTCAATGTTAAAGGCTTTCTACTCTCTTGCCCCAGTTACGTTTTTAGCCCTTTCTCCTTACACATATTTACTACTCTAGAAGCTAGAAGTTTGGCCTTTCAAAAGTATGCCCCCTGCACTTCTACTTCCTATCTTCCTCCAGGCTGTTCCTTCCTCCCATCTCAGCCAATTCAATTTCTATTCCTTCAATGTCCAGATAAAAAGTAAACTTTTCCACTTTGCATTCCACCCCCATCTTTCCCTACATAGCCAAACACACAGAATAAAGTGGTAGCTCTGTAAATACTTAAACAAGTGAACACCATTTTTTAAGGATGAAAAATGCCTCTACAGAATAATCACGAAGACTGAAATGTCCTTGGAAGTGTTTAACAACATCCTCGTATGACTTAGCAATAGTTCTGCTGAAGGAAAAGGAACAAACCAGATGACCTTGTAATGCTGATTCTGCAAATTACATCAACTCTTTAAAAGTATTGCCTAATAATTCAGGAACAAACTATACACAAATGTTATTCACAAAAAGAAAGTAGTATTTATATTAAAGTAGCAAAGTTTAAGAATACATTTTTCTACTCCAAATTTGAGCTGTTCTTGCAATATTTATAATTTTTTCAGTTATATCCAAGGGTTGCCTAAAAGCCCACTTACTCTTAATAACACTTGAAAGAAGTAGTACAGAGAGAAACATCCATCATCTCATGCTGGTTTAACAGAACAAAATTAATTCAGAAGCACAAGTTCTTAAAATGTACATACTGATGTCACTTTTTATTATCCACACATCACTAAAAATATACCTATTAAACTCGAGGAGTTATCTGTGATTTTGATGATTATACCAATAGCTTCGATGGAGAAGATCTACAGAAAGATTTTTGTATTCTTTTCTCCCCTACTAAATGAATCTGTACAATTAAAGTTGGCTAAAATTAGTTACTTCAAGATATATGCAATATTATCCATTCAAATAAGGCCATTAAAATGATTGGAAACATACTAGTTGTCTCCAGAAAGAAACAGGGTCAACCACGATATATCAGAAATCACTGAACCTTTTTAAACAAAATCCTTCAGAATAAATCTCAGTAAACCTCATCAATCAATTAAATGGGACAAAAAACTTGATTCCACAGGACAATGCACACACAAAAACAAAGGGCACTGTTTAAGATGACAATCCGGTTCTAACAGACGATGGCTATTCACAGAAAATAACATGTCAGAAATATCAGAGGACAGAAAATTAATTTTAAATAAACAGATGTTTTTAAAACTGTTAACAAAAAAATTAAAGACCTTTATTTCTTTTGTTCTAATATAGCTATATCCTATGCATTTCTGTGAGCCAACTTACCTCTTCTAGGAATGAAGCTACAGTATAAATAATGTCTAGTTTTCGAATGTGCCTGCACGCTCTACAGTTATTTTTTTACATAAGATCATTTTGAACCTGTGCATACGCTTCTTAAAGGATAGGGTAAAGCTACAATTTAAAGTTTTACAAATTATTTTAAAACATCTCCAATTTTCCTGTAGACGCCTAGTAATAGAAACTGATACTAAACAGTTTCTAACTGGACCAGTAAGCAAGAGAGTTCGTTATCTAAAAAGAATCCTGCATTCCCCAGAAGCCTAGCGGGCCGGAGTCAGAGGCGCGGTCCGGGATCCGAGCAAACGCACAGCGGGTTTAGTTACCTCTGAGACCCGGGAACACCTGAGCTGCGCGGGCGGAGGAAGCAGCCGCCGCGGGTGGGCGCGAGCGCCTCGGCCCTCAGCGACGAACACGGCCCCGAAGAAAGTTGGGGTCCCCGCGCTAGGCAAAAGCAAGAAGGCTGTTCCGCCCAGACTGCTTCGCCCCGGACCCGCGGGCCCAGCCCAGCCCCACCGGGAAAGAAGGGCTTGGGCTACTCACTGTGCAAAGAGAGAAGCAGCAAAGGCGCCAGAGGGGAGCCCCGAGAAGTCATCCCGGGGCCGCAGGGAGCGCGCCCGCCGCCTGCCGGGCTCCTTCTCGCGGCCAGGGAGGCGCAGGCGGGCTCTCGGTGCTCTCGGGACAGCCTGTCCTCCTGGACCTGCCGCCTGGCCGCTGGCCGCCGGGCGGAGCTGGGACCGTCGAACGCACAGGACAGCCAAGTGCAGCTCCCGCGCCGCCCGGCTCCGCGGAGGCTGAGCCGCGACCAGAGGCGTCCCGGGCCGGCCAGCGGCACCACGGCCACCTCGCGCTGCCCCAGGACCCGCCGGCCCCTCGCGCCGCCGGGGAGCCACTCCCCCCAACTCACGCCCCGCTACTCCGGCTGCAGCCTGGCTCCTCGCCGCGCCGCCCACTCGCCCCGCTCGGTCTCCAGGGCAACCGCGGCTCCAGCGCGACGCCTGGCGGCCCACCCGCCGAGCCGAGCGCGGGCGCAGCTGGCGCGGCCCCCCCACCTGTGCGCGGGGCCGCCCGCTCCCCTCGCGCTCCGCCCGCCCGCGCGGGGAACCCGAGAGGCAGACGCCCGCCCGCCGGGGCCCTCCCCTCCTCACCGCGGCGAGGCAGGCGGTGTCAGCTTGGTCCCGAAGAGCTCTGGAAACGACTTTTGCAAGCCTTCCTCCCTGCGAACTAGCAAGAGTGTTTACTATTGCAGATAATTTCATCTCACTTTGGTATCTTCCCTTCTGGAAGCCTAAGTGATCTGAAAGTTCCTGACTCTGGCAGACTTAGGAATCGATGACAAGTGGCTTATTCTATAGCCCTTTTGTGCTTTTTCCTTGAAACGTGCTCGGGTCTGTACCGTGCTCCTCACTCCTGTCAAAGAGACTGCCATCTTCGCTTGTCTCTTCTGTAAAACTTAGGTCAAGTTCTATACGGGATTTTAAATTTTCCGTTTTAAACGCTAGCGCTTTCTTAAACTAACTTAAAAGTATTTATTAGCTAATGGGGAGCTGCTTTTAATGATAGTGGTTTCTTTAGCTGGATTTTTAAATTTGGTTGGTGGGGGAGAAAGACTCATAGCATCTGAAATCATTTTACTCATATACCTACATCTTTCCTTATAAAATCTAATCTTTATTTCTTTTCCATACAGCTCTCTGTTCTCTGTTTTACAGCCTTTAGTTCTTTATGCTTCAGCCTCCAGCAGAGCTTTCTAAATCTGAGGGAATGGCAGACCATTTTGCAGACCATCTACCGCAGCCTAGATTGGGATTCTTAGAAATTCTGAGCCCTCATCTAAGCACATAGTCCTCCCAGGGCAACTCAGAAACAAAAATTGTATGTGCGGGAGAAATGCTTATATATGTAAAACATATTAAAATATATATTTGGGCAAAGACTAGAAGATAATGAAAATAATATCAAGATGGTGGAGTTATGGATGTACGTTTACTTTTTTGAAAATGTGAATATTATATTTTCAAGTTAAAAACGGGAACATGTTAAGAAATGTCAATCAGTTTTAACAAGACTATTCTGAAAAGATAAATTTTAATTATGAATTAGAGACGCCTTAACTTTTGCTTGCTACTTCTAACGTGTTAGAAACTCCTACTAAATCTCCTGTATCAAGAAAAAAAATGACGCGATGGTAGAGTCTCTCATACTAATAATAAAAGTCTAAATTTTTTAACTATGTTATCATCCCCAGGCTCATTCTCATTCTTTTAAACTCTAGAGGAAGACCTAGATTTTCTTTTCTCCATCCAATTCAGTTCCTCACCCGCTCTTGTGTATATTCCTACGGTCTAACCTAGTTTGAAGCAGAGCGTGAGAGTGAACAGGAGGAGGAGGGAAGGAGGCTGCGAAGTGACAGCCGCTCCTCACAGTTCTTTCCTTCACAATAATCCCAGATTTGAATACAAAGATAGAATGTATATTCTTTAATTAAGTAAATAACCTAGTAACCTCGGCTTAAAAGCCCTGATAAAGCAAGTTATCTAATACACTTTTTATCACATCAATTTAGCAACTATTTACTAAGTGCCTACACTATATAAGGCACTCGGTTGAAGGTTAAACAAAAAGCATAATTAAATATGATCCCTGCCCTCAAATAAGTGCCAACTATACATGGGCTATATCTGTGCTATCAGGAATAAGCAGAGAGAGTTCTACTGACTCCATGTCACCAAAGTACACTTCTGTCTTGCCAGACAAGAACTAATAAGTCGTTAAGAGGACAGAGTGCTCACAGTTCAGTGGAGGAGCCCTTTTAATAGAGAAGTGTCTTCTGAAGGAAAAGTGGGGATGTTCACATTTTAGGAGGCAATCCGGCAGCCCAGAAGCACAGGGCAGATGGTAAATGGTGAACCAAAGGAAACAGATTGGGAGTACCAAAAGCTCCAAGTGCTGTACACAGAGGCTTCCCAAAACCACTTTATTCACAGGAAATAAAGTAAGAGTGTGCTTTTTTAAAATTCATAGAGATAACACTATTGGAATGCACTTTGAGTAGATTTGTTATTAGTAATGATGGGTTTCACTAGCTCTTTTATTCTAATCTTCCTTATGACCACAGAAGGATTTCTTTAAATCCCTTAAGTATTCTGAGTACTACAGACACAGACAACATCTTACATTTGTATAATACTTCATAAATTTCAAAGTGCTTTCCCACATAATTATTTGATTTGATCTTCACAGCAACCCCAGGAGGTAGATAAAGCCTGTATAATTACCTTCTCTTCACATAAGAGGATATTGAGTTTCAAAAACATCAAGAGACACCTCAGGGATTACAAATACCAATGGGTAGGACTGGGACCAAAGTCTTCCAACAGTTACTCTATGGCTTTTTCTAACATACCATGAAGTCTTTTCTTTTTATCTTTTTATGAGTTATAGTGTCTTAAAGTTATCTGTAGGAAGCACTGCAGTTGCCTCCCCAACTTTTATCCCACCACCACTCAGCCCTAGCTACCTTAATAGCTGAACAATTTGGATGAGATTGGCATCCAAGGTTCTAGGGGAGCCATGGATGGTCTACCTTACCATGAAAGAAATGAAGCAGGGAATGACTAGGACAAGAAACCCTGGTAAAGGCTCTGCTATAGTGTACTAGTACCCTTGGCTCAAAAACATGGACAATATGCAAATACAGTCAACTTCTAAATATTTACATATGGATTTTCCAAGTTCAAATTTTAATCCTAGGCAAGTTTCCCTCCTCAATCCATCAAAATGCTGAGCCAACTCTTTCCATATAAGTTAATCTACAGTCAAAAATGAAAAATTAATTTTATTATTAGTTTAGGAGAAGCATAATTAAGAAAAACAATAGAGTTAATTACAAGGCATTCCAAAACTAAATATAAATTATTTTTTACATTAGCTATTTTAAATTATTAATACCTCAGATCCCTCTTCATTCATGTATATAAATTAAAGGTTAATTGCACTTAAATTTTAGGGAGTGTTTACCTATCGGAGTGTGTTATAAGAACACCATTCCTAAAGTTGGGAACAACCTGTTTGACCCTTGGAGCCAGTAACTCATTCTGTAACTATTTTAACTCAGCTGATTAGAGCCAGATATGGTTTAGAGTTGGAGTCAGAAGTAAAATTTGAAAGGAATCCTTCCTCCTCTCACTTTGTAAAGATTGAAAAAGATGCTCCAAAGTAACAGTGAAGGAGCAGGAAAGAAAATAGTGGAATTGCTTAGAGTAGAGCAATAAACCAACAATTGTAAATGTAGCCTTTAATATTTTAAAACATCCTTCTCAAATTTGGGATTAATTTATAATCTAGATACGTTGGTAGTTTAGTCTTTCTCACATCTGTTTCTTCCCACTCCTCTGTCAGCTCTTGCTATGTGGGATTTACACAAAAGAGAACAGGACTCCCCATCCTCCTTCCCATGACTCAATCTCTATCACTGTTGAGGGTAATGCTGAAGCTCATGTTCACGACATCTTCATCCACTTTGAGAAAAGTTAGGTCTTTTCCTTGAAGCTCTTTCATCATAAACACATTTATTTTTAGGTAAAGTTATTCTCTGAGCAGGGCACATTGTAACGAAATACTATTAAATTCATAATAGCATTTGAATGTAAGATTTTAAATGGTACCACTATATGTTCTACGACTAGACAAGGGTAATAGCGCATGGAACAATTTGTGTATCACCTGAAAAAATTTTTGTATTCTCTTTCTTACAGGGAATATAATTTTCAATGTTCTGCAATTTCTTTGCCAGTTTTCACTCAACTAATCATCTTTGAAGTCTTTCACTTAATTATACATATTTGGGAATAAGTGTTTTCTGATGAATTTTCCATAGAATTTTAATGTACAATGCAGTTCAAACTTTCGCTTCCAGCAACAAAACAGACTACAAACCTTGACTTACAAAATAAAGTGAATTAATATTTTTAATAAATCTTAAATGAAGTAATGAGCTCTCCATAAAATGTGGAAAAGTCAAGCCAAAAGCTAGATGAAGAAATCCTTTATAGTCTATTCTCAACACAGCATACCAGAAGATACTATTAGGTCAGGTCACATCACCCCTCCATCCCAGACCTTCCAGTGGCTTCCCTTCTCACCCAGAGAGATAGTAAAATCCTTACAATAAACAGCAGGACCTGTGTTAGTTTGCTGTTGCTGTTATAACAAAGTACTACAGACTTGATGATGTGAAACATGTATTATCTCACAGTTCTTGAAGTCAGAGTCCAAAATGGGTTTCAATGGGCTAAAATCCAGGTTCTAGCAGGGCTGTGTTCCTTTCTGGAGGCTCCAGGAGAAAACTGGTTCCTGACCTTTTCCACCTCCTGGCGTCCATCTACTTCCCTTGGCTAATGGTCCACCTTCCTTCATCTTCAAAACCAGCAGCAGCAGGCTCGCCCTTCCTACTACTCTCTGACCCTCTCTAATCTGCTGCCTTCTTCCACATTTAAGGGTCCTTGTGATTACATTGGGCCCACTCAAATAATCTAGAATAATCTCCTTATTTCTGGGAGCTAAACAGTGTCCATCTGTACTCTTAATTCCCCTTTTCTATACAAGGTAACTTATTCACAGGTTCTGGGGATTATGAAGTGGACATCTATTCTGCATTCTATAAGACCCAAGTCAATCTAGTCCCCCATTACCTCTCTAATCATGTCTTCTATTTTTCCCTCACTCATTCTGCTCTATTATAATTAATTTCTCAATGTTTCTTGAATAAACAGAGATATGTTTGCCTCAGGAACATTGAAATTATTTTTCCCTAGATTTTTGCACAGCTCTTCTTTTACTTGTTAAAATCTTTTCTCCTATGTCACATGAAGTGAGTTCTCAAGTGACCATCCTATCTAAAATAAAAGGTTATTTTTTTCTTTTTTTTTATTGAATCATAGCTGTGTATTTAAAAGAAAAAAATAATAAAATAAAAGGTTAAAAAAATATTTTAAAATTCCTTTCCCTCCTGTACTTTTTCTTAGCACTAGATCACTAACATACTGTATCATTATTTAATACCTTTGTTATATTGTCTGCTTCACCTAATACAATTTATGAAGATAGGGATTTCAATCTGTTTTATTCATTGTTGAATTCTTACTGACTTTAGCAGTGCTTGACATAGAGTAGATACTGAATAAACATTTGAATAAATACATCAGTGAATGAAGCAAGTCTCAAGAAATTTCTCAGGACTAAAACCATTTAGAACACATTCTCTGACCACATTCTATTAAGTAGATATCAAGAACAAATACACATACACACACACACTTGGATATTAAGAAAGGCAGTTCTAAATAATTCAGAATCAAGAAATCATAATGGAAACTAAAATGTATTGAGAAGAAAATCATAAAAATATTTTATATCAAAACCTGTGACATACAACTAAAGCACATATACATAAAGGAAAATTTAAAGCTATAATGCTTATATTAGAAACTATAAAAAACTAAACACAAATAAATTATTATACAGCTTAAGAATTTTGACAAAGAAACAAAAGAAGTCCAAAGGAAGTAGAAGGAAAAATCATTATAAAGAGGCAGAGGATAAACACAGCCCAAAGTTGGTACCTTGAAAATTAATTAAATTAACCAAATTCTGGTGAGACTAATTGAAATTAAAAATGAGAGACCTCAAATAATACCAGGATTTTAAAAAAAGACATCACTACAGATGCTGTAGACATTAAAAAATAATAATGATTAATCACTTTATGCTAATAAATTTGAAAATTTGGAAGAAACAAAGTCCTAGAAAAATATCACTTACCAACACTTGCCCCCCCAAAAAATACTCAGAAAATCTGTAATTACAATTAAGTAACTGAAGAAATAGTTTAAAATCTTTCTACATATAAAACTCTAGATCCAGACAATTTTATCAGCAGGTAACCAAATATTCAGAAAATAATAACAAAAAAATTCTAGTATTTTACAAACTATTTAAAAATAGAAAAATACGGCAGCACCTGTGGCTCAGTGAGTAGGGCACCAGCCCCATATACAGAGGGTGGAGGGTTCAAACCTAGCCCCAGCCAAACTGCAACAAAGAAAAAAATAGCCAGGTGTTGTGGCGGGCGCCTATAGTCCCAGCTACTTGGGAGACTAAGGCAAGAGAATCACCTAAGCCCAAGAGCTGGAGGTTGCTGTGAGCTGTGATGCCACTGCACTCTATTGAGAGTGACATAGAGAGACTCAGTCTCAAAAAAAAAAAAAAAAAAAGAAGAAGAAGAAATACTCCTTAACTAATTTTATGATAATGGAACTATATTGAATACCAAATATTGACAAGAATAATAGAAGCTAAAAAAGAAAAAAGGCCAAGTTTCCTCATATAGAGAGATGCAAATGACTGTTAGCAAACCAAGTCCAATAATATGTATATAAAAGACAATGCATCACACCAATTATATTTATTTCAGGAGTATAATATAAGTTTAATATTTGAAAATAAGTTAATCTAATCTAATCTAAAATAAAATAATCTAATTCACCAGTCTGAGAAAAAGAAAAAAAATCATGTTATCATTTTATGAAGTACCCACTGAAAGCCAGGCTTTTAGAAACCAGGTTGCCACTCTTAGTGAACAGTAAAATCAGAAGAAAGAACTATGGAGTGGGTGATAACTTTTAACAGCACTTCATTGCTTAAAGAAGGACGATAACACACTTAAATTTCTAACCTCTAAGCTCCAGGTCTACACTAAAACTCACACACTTTCTAAGAGTGTACTTAAAACAATGGTATCTCGAAGGATACAGGTGAAACTTACTAAATGCAGAATATAAGGTCTTAACACAATAAGAAAATACCATGAAGGCTATGTTAAATAGTTTGATGAAAATATTTAAGTTTGTTTATGAAACCAGCACTTTGTACCCCATGATTGCATTAATGTACATAGCTATGATTTAATTAAAAAACAAAACAACAACAAAAACGCTATCTCTTGAAGATGAAAGGTTGAAGTAGCTATGGCTTCATAATCAGCATCAGAAGTAAGGTCTCTAGCCTATATCTCTATCTCATTCCTTGCTATATAATTTAAATATTTATGATTGTAACTTTTCTGTTTCTTTTCTTTTCCCTTACCCCTATTCTATTTAGAGTATGATGGCGGTAGGTTACCTTACAGAAAATCCACTGACTGAAGAATATCAAGACAGAACAACCAAAGAAGAATGGATGTCACTATTGGACTGAAATCTGGTGAATTTTTTGGCATGTTTGGGTTTAGTTGGGTTCTTTGTTTGTTTGTTTGTTTGTTTTTGGTTTGCTTTGTTTTTTACTTCTAAAACCTTCTTCCAATGTTCAGAGAATTTCCCAGAGTTGGATTCTCAGTGTGAGGTATAGCCCACCTTCCACTCTCAAAACCAAAAATGCTTCCCCATCTTTTAGAAACCAGAGTACAGTCACATATCAAAAGTGTTAGCCAATTGGAGAGACTCATCCCTGCGACTGTGAGTCTTTAGCAGGTGTCTCAAACATTCAGAGATAAGGAGAGAAGGAAAAATTAATGATAATATATAAAAATAAGGAAGCTATAAGGAAGAGTTCATTCCACTGTTCACTGACCAGAGGCAATTGTGACTATGGTACCAGGTGTGGCATCCCAGTGCCTGGTGCCAGCAGTGGCATTGCCTAGAGCTGCCAGTGAGCACTGCATGGAATGTTCCCATGATATCATTTTGGCTACCTGGCCTCCCTTACTTCCTCCTGGTTTTCTGATCCTTTAGATTTCCCATCTTTTCTATGAGTTACCCAATATCCTGGACCACCACCAATTTCCATTGTTTGCAACTAAAAAAGTTGTCCTCGGGATTAAAGTGTTCTGAGGCTCTTGCTTTCCAAAAAGTTAGAGATATTAACTTAACATTTAAAAAAGAGGTGAGAAGGGTTTTACATGATCAGGACCATCAAAGAAGCTCTTTCCAAGGTAGTAATATCTAGACAAGTACTCAACAGAAAAGAAGAACCAGATTTTGAAAAAACAGCCTCCAGTTTGATAGCATGTATGATCAGTATGTGTCTGGAGAGCCAGTGTAGGTATACATTTCATGGGTAAATTTAATCCTTATTTATACAATACTTACTATTCCAGGCATTATAACTGTATAATATACTTTAACATACAGAGTCTTACTTAAATCCTCACAACAATACTGTGATATGGGTAGTTTTACTCCATTTTTCCAGATGAAGAAAACCAAGATGCAAAGAAGATTTAAACTGCATGGTCAAGGATCATACAGCCCTTAGTTAGCAAAACCCACATTTTCTGAGTCTGAGGTCAGTGTCTTTTCCACTGTACCCTGATACCTCTATTTGAATTCACAGTCTGATTGAAAATTTAAAACTGATCATTGTTCTGCTACTTTTTAATAGTAAAGTATTATTTGTTCAGATGTTAGCCTCTCTCTGTCTGTGTTAATGAACACGCTTAAAAGATACAGTCATAAACAATTAAATGGATACCACCCCCTTACAACTTAATCTGATATTTTATATTTAGCAAACATGAAAGATAAAAGAAATAATACCTGGATTTGTACATGCTCTTAACAATAATATCAGAAATAAATAACTCATTAAATTTGGAACTCCAAAAAAGTAAGCTAAGCTATGTTTCTATGGTAACACAATGAGAGGAAAAAATGAGATGGCCTAAAAGATATTTTAATTTCAGTAAACTGGTTTGTGGTTTTAACATCATTTTTAGAAAAATCCATGATACCTATATTTAATCACTATTATTACCAAAATCCTCATATTAATGCCATGTATTCCTAAGGGAAGAGTACCATAGCATTAGAACCTTCTCATGCACCACTTCAGATCTTCTCAGCCCTTCTTCTTATTCTAGCTTCTACTACAAGTTTAGAGCAGCTTTCCAGAGGTATAACCCATATCTTGCCTCGGCTTACACCAAGTACCTCTCTGCCCAGGACATCCTCTGGTATAACTGCCTGAGAGAGCAGCAGGACTCTGGGGGCACTGACATGGGCAACCTGGAAGCATAGGGGTGTCAACGCTTAAGGGGCCACTCCCACTCCAAAGTGGGATGGAAGTCAACAAACAGTCCTTCTCCTTTGCAACCTCCAGAACATAGTTCTTAGCCACATTTCATCAGGCTCCTCAGAGGATCTGGGCATGATCAACATAACGAGCTCAAAACAAACACATCTTGGATTGGCTTTTCCTCTTCCCCTTTTTCCACTTCCCCATCAATTACTCCTACTTCCTGGAATTACTTCTTAAATAAATTAACTGTACATAAGCCTTTTACTCAGGATATATTTTCAAAGGAACCCAAGCTAAGAGACCTAAATTTAAGTAGAGTTTATATATCTGCATATATCATTCTTACAAAGATTCAACAATAGTTTTTAATTTTTTAGTAGCTAGATTGTTTTCAATATACATCAGAATTATGGGAATGGTATACTTCTTCTTGTCCTAGAGACTTTAGCACGTCTCTGTGATGTCTAGAATCAAATAAGGCAAATACAAAATAGAGCTTTTGCATTTGAAATTCTAAATGACAAGAAGTTTGCTCAATTTCAACTCTGCTATATATTTTTAATAACTTTTGGAAAGTCAACCTTTCTATGTCTCAACTGCTGCCTTTATAAAAATGATATGTAATTCCTTTTTCACAAATTGTTATTGGGATTCAATCAGGTAATATGTGTGAAAATGCCCATTTCAGTACCTAGCAAGTACCATTAGCTGTGTGATTATTACTGTTATTAGTAGACTTGCTTTTATTTGAAAGTCTGCTATCATAGGGATAATAGATCCATTTCATGGATTTATTATTTCCACCAGTGCCTTGACTGCATTTTATTTGGCAAGCATTAAAAAAAAAAAGTATTTAAATTCATTTAGTGCTTGGAATCAATTTATCTCCACAGAATAAACTAAGAGTGCCTCTTTAGATATAGATCTTTGAAATAAGGAAGAAACTTCGAGGCACTGTTGCTTCAACAAATACCTTTGCCTCACAACCAAGGCCACCCTATGTTTCCATCATCACTGAGTTTGCCCTGCTCTTCTGTGGTCCTTCTTCAACAACTGTGGAAAAATTCCTGCTGTTGTGTGGTACATGAAATCCAAGCAACTACCTCATACAAAACATCAAGTCACGTGAGTGGTAGGTTTTAAATGACGAGTTTAGTAAAAATTGCCTAGCTGGATGGTCAGGAATTTCAGGGGTCTTGCTGCATCCATAGGTGTTCGTGCGCTAGCTGTGGTTTAGCGCCACCTGGTGGTCCTCCAAACTAAAGGTTAGCCATAGACAGGAATGTTTCTGGCTCCTGTATTCCTTGACACTTCCAGGGCAGCATCAGTGGCACCAAGAATGTTGGGTTGGCACTTGTTTCATCAGCTTGATGCAGGAATCCTGAGCCATGATACACAGGGCCCACTCTGCTTCCCAAGGGAGAACTGCCTGCCATTCAACCTTTTAATATCATTCACCCCTCCACATCCTCCCATCAGGTTGATAAAATATCTCAGATTGCATGTGAAGCCCCCACACTGTACCCCATGGTTGAACTAATGTACACAACTATGATTCAATAAAAAATAAATAAATAAATAAATAAAAAGTAAGCACTTTATCTTGTACCCTCAATGAATCCCCAACAATTAAAAAAAAAAAAGTAAGCACTTTAGGGTGACGCCTGTGGCTCAGTGAGTAGGGCGCCGGCCCCATATACCAAGGGTGGTGGGTTCAAACCCAGCCCCGGCCAAACTGCATCAAAAAATAGCCAGGCGTTGTGGCAGGCACCTATAGTCCCACCTACTCGGGAGGCTGAGGCAAGACAATCCCTTAAGACCAGGAGTTGGAGGTTGCTGTGAAGTGTGACTGCACAGCGCTCTACCCAAGGTGACAAAGTGACACTCAGTCTCTACAAAAAAAAAAAAAAGTAAGCACTTTAGCCTCGGCCCTTTTTAACACACACCCCCCCCATGAAAAAATGACTGAACCTGGGACAGGAGTTAATTTAAAATAGAATTAAATATTAGTTCTCATTACACATGATGTACCCTATAATAGGTTGAGAATAAACCATTTCCCAGGATCTGTCCAAGATACTATTAATACATTAAGCAGCAAAAATCGATCTAGTGGAAGAGGCAGACATTTATCACATAATGCTACAAGCATATGTGACAAGTGGTATAAAGAAGAAAGGTTGGGATCCAAGTGGGTATGTAACAGAATAATTTGACCTGGACAGGGTTCCCTGAAGATAGGATTCCTCTACAAAGACTTTAGGTTGAATAAGCAAGAGGAAGTGGATAATTTCTAGCTCAGATGATACAATGAAGATATTTTGAAATAAAACTCTGCATTTTAATTCACCTTTGTAAAGCATGCTTTTCTGCAAATTTTCCCTTTGAAAAGGAATCTTGTTGAGCACAGACATGAACAGAGCAAGTACCTAGGGGGAAAAAAGTTTTCTCTTCTACTTTGAGTACAATGGTTTCCTTTTTGAGTCCATGCAAAACTACTTTCTTTTAGCCGTAGAGTATAGATGGGAAAGTCCCACTTCTGTTGTGTTCTTGTTATTATCATGTGTAGTTTTGTTTTGATGAATTTGTTTGTTTAAAATGAATCCCAACAGTTCATTTTAAATATCAAGAGACAAGTCAGGTGGATTCTATACACAAAAATTCTATATTCTAAGTCATCCTGAAGACAAGTCAGACATTATATAAGCAAGGTTTCAATCCTAGTAAGAAGAAGAAAACTTTTCAAAGGAGAACCAAGGGAGAGAAAGAGAAAGGAGGCCAGAAAGTCATCACCAGTGTCCTCGCCTTCCCTGCAGGGTACAGAAGCTCAAGGAGGAACTGCTGCATTTCAGCAAATAGGTGGTAGAAAAGTAATGGTTGGGAAAAAGTCTTGATGGGTAGGCCAAAGATAGTCTCACAGAGCTGAAGATACCCTATTGCAGTGGTATGGAAAGTACATAGCAGAGTTAACAGGTCCTTGGTTGAGGAAAAGGAGGAGACTCTGAGATGCCAAGAAAACTAATGTGCCAGAGAAACCTGGATTGTGGAATAAAATGACCACAGGTGAAAGAGTACAATAAAGTCATGTTCTGCTACATTTTCTTCTAAAAGATTTTGTTTTACTTCTCACATTTACATCTGCAAATCATATGGATAGAATTTTTGTAAATGGTATGAAGTAGAGATAGTCAGCTAAACTAGCACCATTTATTTAAAAAGCTTTTCCTAGATACTTGCATCATATGAATCTGACAAAGTGTCGATAACTATAATCTACCGAGAACTCAAATCAATCAATAAAAAAAGAGCAAACAATCCCATCTACCACTGGGCAAGAGATATGAATAGAACCTTCTCTGAGGAATATTTAACAAACATTTAACAAATGATAGTTGCTCATAGTCCCTGATCATCAGAGAAATGCAAATCAAAACTACCCTGAGATACCACCTAACCCCAGTGAGAGCAGCCCACATCACAATGACTCAAAATTTGCTGATGCTGATGCAGACACGGAAAGAAGGGAACACTTTTACACTGTTGGTAGGACTGAAAACTAATACAACCTCTTTGGAAGGAAGTATGGAGAATCCTCAAGGAACTCAAATTAGACCTCCCATTTGACCCTGTAATCTCACTACTAGGCATCTACCCAGAAGGAAAAAATCATTTTATTATAAGGACATTTGCACTAGATTGTTTATCACAGCTCAATGTACAATTGCCAAAATGTGAAAACAGCCTGAATGCTCACCCACCCAGGAATGGATTAACAAACTGTGGTATATGTATACCCTGGAATACTATTCAGTCGTTAAAAAAAAGATGAATACTTTACATCTTAGGTATTAACTTGGATGGAGTTGAAATATGTTCTTCTTAGTAAAATATCACAAGAATAGGGAAGCAAGAATCCAATGTACTCAATACTAATATGAAGCCAGTAGATGATCTAACACACACCCACATAAAAGAAAAACTGAAATCAATTTAAGGTAAGGGGAGCAGGAAGGGGGGATGGCTCTGCTCCCACTTAATGGGCGCAATGTTAGGGTGTATGACATACCTCTTGGAGGCAGGACACAATTATAAGAGGGACTCTATCTATCAAAAAAGCCTTTACCTTACTGAACCATAGCGTAGACCTTGTCATAAATAAAATTATTGAATATGTGTAGGATTTTTTTCCTTCTATTCTGTTCTCACTGATCAATGTCTCTATCCTAGCTCCAGTACCACACTGTCTTGATTACTATAGGTTTATGAACAGTCTTAATATCTGGCCATTTAACTCTTACAGCTCTGTTCTTCTTAAGATATCATTGGCTTCTCTTGGTGTTTTACATTCCCATGTGAACTTTAGAATCAGTGTCTCAATTTCCACAATAAAAGCTCCTGGGATTGATTGATTGCCATTGTATTAAATCTATAGATTAATTTGGAAAGAAATATCTTTATAATAGTCTCTCAATCCAAGAATATGGCATATCAATCAACGTATTTAGGGTTCTTTCATTTCTCACAATAATATTTGGTAGTTTCTTATTCATTTTCATAAATTTCACAAATTTCATAAATTTATTCCTAGTTTGTGATGTTCTTTGATGCCATCATAAATAGTATTGTTTTTCAAATTTCACTTTCTATTTGGTCACTACTGGCATATATAGAAAAAAATTAACTCTTACACATGTAACTTGTCTCAAAAAACTTTATTGAAGTCATTTGTTGATTCTAGTAGTTTGTTTCTAGATTCTTTTGAATGACCCATGTACACAATCATATCATGTGAAAATAATGCTAAGTTTATTGATTCGCTTTCAATCCTTACTCACTTTTTTCTTACCCTATTATTCTTCCTAAGATCTCCAGAAAATGTTGAGTGGAAGTGTAGCAGGCTTCTTTCATTCATATCTGATCTTGGAGGGAAAGTTTTGAGTATTTTATCATTTAAAATGATGTTTCTTATAGGTTTTTTTTTTCTTGAGACAGAGTCTCACTGTGTTGCCCTGGGTAGAGTGCCATGGCTTCACAGCTCACAGCAACCTCCACCTCTTGAGCTCAAGTGATTCTCTTGTCTCAGTCTCCCAAGTAGCTGGGACTACAGGCACCCACCACAGCACCCAGATATTTTTTGTTGCATTTGTTATGTCCTTTAGCAGGCCGAGGATGGGGCTTGGCCAGCACCATAACCACTGTGCTACAAGCGCCAAGCCTCTTATAGGTTTTTTAACAGATATCTTTATCAAATTAAGAAAATTCCCTTTTATTCCACGTTAGCCAAGATATTTTAAAATCACTAATATGTCCTAAGTTTCTTCAAATGACTTCTCTGTATTTGTGGAAGTGATAATAACTTTTCTCTTCTTTTCCTGAAAATGTGTAAATTACCTTACTTGATTTTTTAATCATTGCATACGTGAAATAAGTCTCACTGTTCATAATGTATTATAATTTTTACCTACATGAAAATTTCATAAGAATTTATGTAAGTGGATTTTACATTTTTAATGTATCCATTTTCATGAGACAATGGTTGTAATTTTCTTTTCTTATAATTCCCTTGTCAGGGTTTTGGAATCAAGATAATGTATGCCTCATAACAAGTAAGAACATTTTTCTGTATTCTATTTTATAAAAGAATTTTGTAAACATTTGATCTATTACTTCCATAAATGTTTGTAAGAATTCACTTGTGTATTCATTGAACATGGGATTTTCATTAAGGGAAAGCTGATTTTTATTGGATAGCTGTTTTAGTAAACTATTGAAGTTCTTTTATTTCCTCTTCTGTAAGGTTTAATTAATTTTATTTTTCAAGACTTTGTCCATTTCATCAAAATTTATCCAAACTTTGATGTCTGTAAGATCCATAGTAATGTTCCCTTTTACATAACAAATATATGAAATTTGTATTTCTCTTTCTTTACAGTGTTATAACAGGCACAGGATAGCAGTTAGGGCTCACCTGGATGAAAGAACTCAAGATGATCTCCTCAACTCAAAATCCTTAATTTAATTAATTCTCTAAAGATTTCTTTCCAAACAAGGTAACATTCCTTAGGACATGGGCATATCTTTTTTGGGTGTTACTACCTAGACCATTATATCTTGGTTTGCAACAGTTTTATAGTGATGTGCCTAGGTACATAGTCTTCTTTGCATTTATCATGATTGTAGTTTGATGCAGTTTTTAATCTACAGCTTGATTTATTTTAAAGTTTTGGAATATTCTCATCTATACTGTCTTCAAATCTTGCTTCTACCCCATTCTGTATCTTTTCTCTTTCTAGATCTCTAATATTTTTATTGTTGTTGCTTAGCAGACCCTGGCCAGGTTCGCACACACCACCCCTTGTTAACGGGGCCACTGCTCTAATCCTTGAGCTATGGGCACGCACCCCAAATCCCTGATTTAAAATATGTTAGACTTTCTGAATATGATTCATATGTAGTAGTATTCTGGAGCAACTGATCCCAGTTTGCCATAGTGGATAGTTAAATGTTCAGTCCAAGAGAAACACTCAATTCTATATAAAGTCGTGGAAATTAAACAACTTACTACTGAATGATTATTGGGTCAAAGAGGAAATTAAAATAGAAATAAAAGATTTCTCTAACTGAATGGAAAAGGGGATGCAAGCTATCAAAATTTATGAGATTCATAAAAAACAGTCTGAGGAACAAAATTCATAGCCTAAAATGCCTATATCAAAAAGACAAAAGAGGGAAGTGCTGGAAGATGGCAGCGGAGATGGTCCCGTAGCCCATCTTTCCCCGGTCAGCAGGTGAGAGGGTGGGAGCTCTGGATCTTTCCCCATGTGAATTATTGGAGTGGACAGGCAGCTGGTGAGACACTGAGATCAGGAGGATTGGCGCGTTTGAAATATAGTTCTTAACCGTGGAAACTGTTGCAGACCGTTTCCCCCTGCCCGGCAGAGGGGCAGCCAGCCCCTCCCAAAGGGAGGACAGCAGGTCCCAACCCACAAGCTCTAATCAGAGAAAATTCCACTGAAGCGTGGAACTCAGAGTTTGACGATCAGAAAGGGGCACTGCTGGGAAGCACAGAGACGAGGGCAGCCCTGGTGTGAGCTGAGGGGTCCGGACTCTGCCGGACTAACACATTGGAATGTCCAAAATGGCGAGCGCCTTTTCCCCAGATCAATGAGAGAGAGAAAGAACAGGTGACCAGCCAGCGTTACACTAGGCGGGGACCCTAGTGAAGCCTGAGAGGGGCGGAAAAGACACTTTGAGCTGTGGAAGCTGTGGAAGTTGGTGAGGAGGGCCCCCGGGCACTTCAGCTGGAGAATAACTGAAGTTCAAGTTCCTACCA
>CAUYON010105218.1:0-35266 GCA_963573935.1 Arctocebus calabarensis
TTACAGATATCCTTCATGGCATTTCCTTGATCACTATATAAAGACATTAATACTCTACCTTTAATAAGTTTCGCCAGTACCCTGCTAAGATGCATCGTAGGTGTGTTCCCACTAATTGCCCTCCCTCTACCCATCCTCCCCCCAACCCACCCCGCCCATAATTAAGCACACGCATTTCTGCTGTGGATCACAGTCTGTAAACCAGCAGAGCAATCGCAGCAAGCTCCACACTGCCCTCTCCCAACCACCTTAGAGCCAGGTGCGGCTGAGCTTGGCATTGCTTCCACACCCAACCTGGGCTGCTCTGCTGGCCCAGACAGGTTTTAGGGCCAGTCATGACTTCAAAATCCCACATTCTAGGGTCAGCCTCTAGCCAACCTGCTATCAGGGAACTCCCAACTGCCCTGCTCTACCTTTTGATGGAGGAATTTTATTTTAGTTTTTATTTCTGAGTCTCTGTTTCTTAACTCTTCACGATTGTCTGTGATCCTTGACTTTCTCCTTCTGTGGATGCCAGCTTCATGATGACTGCAGGTTTATGGCTGGAGTTGTTCCCGAATGTCTTCCCTAGTGTCACTATCTGTCTTCACAAATTTGCAATTCTACCAGCCCTGGATTTCCCACTGCTCACACCATTCCACACCCTAGGCTTACTAAGTTTCAAGAGTCTAGCTCAGTGAATCTAGTTCTGTCCGCAGCAAAGTTTGAACTTTTCACAAATCTTCAGGCTCCCTCCATAAAGTTAAAAAAAAAAATCAAAGGATTAACCAATAAGGACAAGCAAGAAAACAGTATGTTGTGTTTCAAGTTTCACAACAATCTTTTCTTTATTTCTATGAGGCGCACAATAATAATGCTAATAGTTGAAGTGACAGTTAATGGAGGTAACATTGACACATAATAAATATTCTTTTTAAAATAGAAATGGTTTATCTAGAGGCAGCGGCATGCTCTGTTGCCCAGACTGGAGCCCGTAGCTCAGGCACCTCTGAACTCCTGAGCTCAAATGATCTTCGTGCATCAGTCTCCCACTGCAGCTGCCAGTAGCTCCTACTACAGGCATGGCCACCACGCCCAGCCAATATCTCTTTTACTTTTATTTTTTGTAGAAACAGGGTCTCTCTCTCTGTTGATCAGTTGATCACAAACTCCTGGCCTCAAGCAGTCCTCCCAACATGCTAGGATTATAGTCATAAGCCACTGCACCCAACTTAAAGGTTCTTATACTTTGTTTGATATTGGGCAGCAGCTTTGAGGGGTTTTGCCATTCATGATCTCACTACCCCTCTGAAGATATGTCATTTCTTTTCTTAAATTTTGCTGAAAATTACCATAGTATTATAGTTTGCTCCAATTCTTTACAATAGTAAGTATCAAAAAGTGTTGTAAAACATAGTTCATGTTGATTCTAATACTTTGTAATTGAGGGTAGAATTCAGGATTCTGCCCAACAGAGGTAGTTTTCAAAGGAATAGTGTTATATTATCAGTCTCCTTATGAGACAGACCCTGAGGATGGTGATTGGGAGACGACAGTTAAGTCTTAGGGAGATTAAATAACCCATGAATGGAGCCGACAGTCATAGTGAGCTCGAACTTCTATCCACTCAATATCAGCATGCTGGACAAGTCAAAACAGGTATACCTCGCCTTACAGTATCAAATGTAAGTATTTAGTATTTAGAGATAATTTGGAGATGTCTTTAAAAATTTTTCCTCAAATTGTACATTTGGGGAAATGTATAATTCATATTCCAGTCGAACCAACCATAAATCGCTGCTATTTGGACATCGCCATAATGAATTACCTTTATTTTGAGGATTAATATCATATATGAAAAAATTAATAAAATTTTCAATTCAAGGGCAGGTGGATGACAAAGATAATAACTTAAGTTCCCAGCTGACCTCCAAGAAACTATAAATAGAAAAAAAAAGTAATTATGAGAAAGGAAAAATGCAGTCTTTCTAAGATACTAAAGTAGTAGCTCAGTTCGGAATCTTCTTATTTATATGGTAAGTGTATTTTTCATAGAATTTGGTGTGATGACTCATTATGTGGAATTTATATCCAAAAATTAACCAACCCAGGTCTGCTTTGCCTTTGCTAATTTGCTTGCATGTAGCTCCTAAGGGTTTTAATTACTCCTATGCAGAGCACACTTTTTTTTTCTTACATAAGTTACTCAGATGTATATGGGGAGTTATTAAGGGCTGATAAATTTACCCACTGGATTAACCATGAGGTATTACAAGAATACTAATCCAATCCATAAATAAAAATGAGATGCATTTTACCTATATATATTTTTGTAATGCCAGGTAATATTGCATACTTGATATTTAATAAATGAAGTTACCATGACATCTATACTTTTCTCTTCCCTCTTGTCTGTAACAGCTCCAATTCTATGCCTTTTCTGGAAAAAAATATTAATTTTTATAAAATCCTACATTCTCTAAGCTTTGAAAGGGAAGTTAAAGGCCACCTAGGTCCTTCCTCATATCTGTATAGTATTTTCTCTGAAGGCAAAAACAACAACAAAATACATCCTCTAGTTATAAAGCTTAAGAACGGCCAGGCATGGTGGCTCAAACCTGTAATCCTACTGCTGTGGGGGAAGGAGCCAGGTGGATTGCTTGGGCTCGGCAGTTTGAGTCCAGCTTGGGCAAGAGTGAGACCCTTTCTCTAAAAATAGCCAGGCATAGTGGTGGGGCCTGTAGTCCCAGCTACTCAGGAAGCTGAGGCAAGAGGATTGCTTGAGCCCCAGAGTTTGAGGTTGCAGCGAGCTATGATGCCATGGCATTCTACCTACAGTGGCAAAGTAAGTAATTGTTTCTGTCTCAGAAAAAATTTTACGAAAATTGAAGGTGGAACTTTGAGACGAGAGCGTCTTTTGCATGGGTAAGTTTGAAACATTCTTATTATCATATTAGAACTAAGTAAAACTTGTTGATATGCATAAAAGAAGAGGGTGACACTAATTGAACTGGAGAAGAAGGTGGGGTACACTTATACTAACCTGCTTCCTGTAGAGGGGGGAACGAAGTGGGAGCCTGAGGAAAATCAGATAACACAGCAGACTCAGAGACACTGCTAGTTGGCACACATTTAATAGTATGCAACTCATTTAACATTTAAATAGATTTTATCTCTTTGTTTTGAGTGGTTATAGTGATAGTGGTAAAAATTGCTATGCGAGGTTTAAGCTTTATTAATTTGTTACTGCCTGAGTGTTTCTTGGGAAGAGAGAAACTATGTGTAACAATTTCCATAGGCAAGTATATAAGGAGTATTAATATTGTTATAATAGAAAGGAAACGCTTTTAGATATCATGTCGTTCTGGGAATCTATGCTCTCAACACTAAGTAAAAAAAATGAAATTTGACTATCCCTCCCACCATTGGGGACAAACTATTATCCATAAACTTAAATCTCAGAGTAATATTCAACGGTGAATCTATATACTGAAATAACTTATTGGTATGTAATTCTTATGCTACTAATTAGAGTTAAAATTTCTGTCTTTTTATGTTTTATTTTATTATGATTTGGAAGATCACGTTTTTAGCCTCTCATTTGAGTAATACCGACACTAGCAGCATGGAGTTAGTGTGGTAGTTTTCTATTTAGCTTATTCATTCTAATTTATAATTATGTCAATCATAATTAAAATCAGAAAAGCACAATTGTTCTAAGAGGGAAGATGGGGAACATTTGTGCTGATCTATTTCATCCCAGTTCAGAGCCACAATCTGGGGATCCTAATTTTGTTTTTGACTCTGTCATATCCTACTGAACTTTTCCGGGGACATTTCCTATGCATCTGGCAAATAAAAACAGGCAGAAACGGAACCGAATCTTGAGCTTCCAATCCTCTGCTACTGAATCAGAACATACACTAATGCCGAAGTCTTTAACAGCATTAGCGCGGTCCCACTCTCTCATAGCCTTCTGTTGAAGTTTTTTGGCACTGGAGAAGCAAGAATGAACAGAGGACATATTCAATGCTAAAAAGCTGAGCATCCACTAAAGACATGTAAAATTCCGAAATGAAATTATATGTAGCTCTTCACTGTGAGCAGATTTTAAATATGCCACTCATGGACGAAATCATGAATTCCATTTTACTTTCAAATACACATCTTTATAAAATTATATTCAGCTAATAACTAAACCTCTTCCATTACAGAGGTATGACAAAGATGAAGTGCTGAGCTTCACAAATGAGGGGATCCAATTCATCTGTGTTTTGTGAATCACTCATGCTTGACATTTGAGGAATTTATACCAATAAAATGCATAATGGATCAAAAGTTGGTAAGTTTTCAAATTAATTTTCAAATATAGTGACTCAAAGGCAGAGAGTGGCACTTTGAGGATAAGAGGCACTGGGGTGTGTGTGTGTATACACTATATTCACAAGAAACTTTCCAGAATCTTCTCTGTGCCAGAGGCCAGGTTACCTAAGTGAGCTCTAATATGAAAACAAGAGGGATTTGATGGTCTGCAATATCCCTTCTTTCAGTAAGGAAATCAATGAAGAATAAGCCTGAAGCCGGGCCTCTATCCTATGCCATCACATTATGACAGGTTTCTAGGAAATCAATCTGTCTGCTGTTCATTGCACATTTCTCAGATCACATTAAAATTCAGCCTTTAAGTTCTTCAACTCTCATTCCATAGAAAACAGCAACAGTGGAGCCAATACAGTGTTAAAAAATACATAAATATGTAAATAAAATCATAGCATATAGATAGGTTTGTTGTTGCTATGGCCTTTTAAATATCCATAGAAGGATACAATTTTCTAAAAATGCCCTATGGAAAATAAGTTTCTAAATAGATGTCACTTGAATTGTTTCCAAAAGGAATGTTACAGGTATAAATTCGGGAGTTTTGTGAAAATTATCAGTCAACAGAATAATTACTACCATGCTGTCTGGGGAATGCCCCAGGTCTGCATTATGGGTAAGGTAATGACATTAACAAGGACACTGTTTATGATGATGTGCAGACAAAGCCATTCCCATTTTCCAATCTGCTTTAGTGAAAATCATATTACAGCTGAGGGACCCCATTTGTTATTTACTTTAAAGTTGAAAGTAAATAACAAATTCTCTTTCTCTTATTCATCTAGTTGTGCAATAAGACTGTAAAAGAGAACTAAGTAAAGTACTTAGTTAATATGTGTGAGGGATTTAAGAAGGAAAACCAAGAGAAAAGTTTTAATAGAAGAAGGTCATTTTCTCAAATGAATGGAATTAAAATTTTTCACACCCCAATTACTAAACCAGCTGCAAACATTCTCCCAGAGACCAATTAGTTTATAATACACTTCCTTCAACAGAGGCCTGATGCTTTCAGAGTCTACCTTGACGAACGCAACTCTGTGCGTGTGTATCCATACAGATACACACAGATCTGTATGGATACACACGCACTAATTGTCATTTATCAACACTAATGTCATTTGTCAACACTAATGTTAACAGTGAACTTCCTAAGTGGCCATTAAAAATTCTCAGTAAGGCCTGATTTTTTCAATGCAAAAATACTAGAGAAGTACCTTTCTGGATTTATGTTCCAGATGGTAGTACCATCTGGGAGCTAACTTTCATTGTCTAATGGTTTCTTGCTACATTTACATGTACGAGGCATCAACACCCACTTCTGGTTACAATCATTTGCTTTCCTGCGTCAGTGCTTAGTAGAATGCGTGCTGGATGTAGCTTATTATGAAACTGATCACAGATCACAAAAGGAGTAAACATACTGCAAATGTTACAGGACTAAAAACAGAACGCACAGCAATAACCTGACCTCCATTGACCATATTCAAAGGAGAGATTAGTAAGTAGCATTCGTGTCTAACCTGACACTACGTTGCATGAAATATGTATCCCAAGCAGGTTGGGTCTGCCACCCTGTTCCCTTGTGAATGTAGACTTGCCAGATGGCTCTGATGAAACTTTATTTTCTTGAGAGGCTGCATTTAAAGAACACCTGATGGCCTCCAAGTGCACCAGAAATTAAACTGCTAGATTTTCTAGCAGATTGTTAAAAATGAGAATAAAATGAAGTGTACAGCAACTATCACAGCACATGCCCCTTTTCTTAAGGACACTGATCCTATTCTAGTTTAGGTTTGAGAACCAAAGAACTGATGAGTAGGCCTGTCTCTCTTATTTCATAAATCATGAACAGCATTTGGCTTATTTTTGGTCAAAATGTCCAACAACTCTAACTCTTCTTCCTCAACCCTCCATCTCTAACCCACATCATTCTCATCATATCGTCACAGTTTTCTTTTCACTACACCTATATGTGATAGGCTTCATAATGGCTCCACAAAGATGTTCCTATCCTAATCCTGGAACCTGTGAATATGTTGCCTTATGTGGCAAAAGAAACTCTGCAAATATGAGATGATTATTATTATTAATATTCTGGGTTATTTGGGTGGGCTCAACAGGATCACTAAAGTCCTTCTAAGATGCAAACAAGAAAGACAACAGTGTAAGGGGGAGATGGGATGATAGCAGCAGAGGCTGCAATGATGTGTTTGAAGACGGATAAGAAGCCTCAAGCCAAGCAATGTAGGAAGTCGTTAGAAGTTAGAAAAGACAAGGGAATGAATGGGCTTTCTTCTGGAGCCTCCAGAAGGAGTGCGGGACTTCTGGGTACCTTGATTTTAGCCTTATAGGACTCATTTCAGACTTTCGCCCTCCACAACTGTCAGACTGTATATAATTCCTGTTGTTTTAAACACTCTGTTTGGGATAATTTAGTACAGCAGCAATGGAAATATAATGTACACACATTTAGGGTCTGTGGGTACAAGAACTGGTCTCCCAGAATCTTGAATTATTTTACTACAGGCATGATCCGTGGAGAGGGACAATTTGCCAATGAGAGAGAGTAAAGGAAGAATTTCTATTGAGATGATGACCTTAAGAAGGTGAGATAAGCTGGGATACAAGATACACATGGGAGGATTGTCCTCAGTTGGGAAGAGGAATGCCTACCTTCATTTCTTTCTTTTTTTTAAATGAGGCAAAGTCTCATTGTGTTGCCCTCGGTAGAGTACTGTGGCGTCACAGCTCACAGCAACCTCAAACTCTTGGGCTTCAGAGATTCTCTTGCCTCCACCTCCCAAGTAGCTGGAACTACAGACACTTGTCACAACACCTGGCTATTTTGTTGTTGTTGTAATTGCCATTGTTGTTTAGTAGGCCCCAGCCAGGTTTGAACCTGTCAGCTCAGGTGCATGTGGCTGGCGCCCTAACCCCTGAGCTATGGGTGCCGAGCCCCCCACCCTCACTTCTTGATCTCTAACGATACGAGTATCAATGGCTATGCTATCACTGGCTGCTAAACCCTTTTAGGTTTCCTTAACACCCTGTGACCAACATTCTTCCATCTTTTCCTAGGTTTGTTTCTTCCTTCTTTGAACGCTCATGTTCTCAATGATCCCAGCAACAGACGGCTTCATTTTCTAATGGATCTCTCAATATTCAGTTTTGTCTCTCCGTCTAATTATAGTTATCTTTATTGACTGCCTAATTAAAACGAAAGCCTTCCACAGCTGTGGATCTCAATCATGATTGATCCCTACCCATCCCCACACTCACAGAAGGCATTTGGGCAATGTTTGGAGACACTTCAATAGTCTTACCTTGGGGGTAGAGAATGCTACTGGCCTCCAGCGAGTAGGGCTCAAGGATGGTTGCTAAATACTTACCATACCTTGGACAATTCCATAGAGCAAATAACTAATCTGGCACCAAATGCCAATAATGGTAGGGTGGGCTGTTGAGAAATCTTTTCTAGAGTTTATATAATTTTAAAGCTAACCTATTACTCACTTCCCTATATTGAAAAAGTTGTCTCCACCTGTATTTTCTATTCTTTTATTTCCCATCACTCTTAGTATAGAGAGCTTATTTCCACTCTTACATACTTATGCTCTGCTATGGAGCCTTTAAATACTGCCAATGCACAAGTAGTGCTAACATCATTTAATTTAGATTAATGTGGTTTAATAACATTTAGCCCACTTTACCTGTGAGTGCCTCAGGCAGTTAGCCTAACCGAATGCTAGGCTCGCCACTTCTTTGTTTCAAACCAAACATATAAAATTAATTTCATCAGTTTATCACCAAAACTTACTCCTCTTCTTTCATTTGCCACTTTCTTTCCCTCTAAATTTCTCAAGTGTTTGATGTTTTGTTTTTTCCTTCATAGTCCATTCATTACTCTTCACCAGCTTACTTGGCAAATACATCTAAGTCGTTATAAATTTTTTTTTATTAAATCATAGTATGTGCAAATACATCTAAGTCTTTAAAATTCAGTTCAAGTTTCTTCATAGAAACCATTCCTGATACCTTCAACTGCTGAGGGCTGAATCAGATAGATGTCTTTTCTCTTTGCTCATTCTCCATAATCCCGTGATCTCTATGGTCCTCTGATACATTAATTGCACAAGTTTCCAATTAACTCTTCACTGCATAGAAATGAAAGTCAAGGAAACTGCTTAAGAACCCATGATTGGTATTCACTTGCCGGCTTTGATACAAACACACTGGACTTTCCCCACTTCTTTCAGAAGGTAACGTAAGTTTCTACTCATTGTCTCTGTCCTCTTTCCCCAAAGTCTGGGCTTCAACATTTCCTCTGTAAAGTATCTTCCCTGACTAAGTGTTGTATCTAGAACTTCCATGACTTTTGTCCCCAGAGTTACTCTAATGATTAGGTTATCTAGCATGGCAAAAGGGATTTTACTCTTTTGATTAAGGTTACCAACAAGTTGACCTTAATAAAAGGATAATCAAGGTCTAATCTAATCTCACAATCCCTTTAAAAGCAGAGTTTTCTCTGTTTGGTAGCAGAAGAAGTCAGAGACATGGGAAGCATGAGGGCTCTAAGTGTCATTGTGAATTTTGAAGGTGGAGGGGCCACGTGAGAATGAAAGCAGTGGCTTCCAGGGGCCACGTGAGAACGAAAGCAGTGACTTCCAAGAGCATAGAGTGGCCAGCTAGGAAATGGGAGCCTCCAGCCAGCAGCCACAAAGAACTGGATTCTGCCAACAGCCCAAAGGAGCTTGGAAAGTTTTCCTTGGAGCCTCTAGATACAACCTGAACTTCGCTAACATTTTGATTTCTGCCTTGTGAGACTGGGAGCAGAAAATTCAGTCAAACCCGCTCAGACTCACATAGACTTATGACACACAGGACTGTGAGATAATATGATTATCTTATGTAAGCTGCTAATTCTATGTTCATATTTTTGGTAGCAGTAAAAATCAACTACACTAAGCATGTTCCAGCTCTGCTTCTACCTGAGCAGATGAATCACTTCTACGGTTACTACAGCCGTTACTATTTCTACGAGTGTCTGCTTCCTCAACTATTAGCTTTTAAGCCACAAAAGGTAGATATTGTGTGTTATGCACATAATAGCTAAAGAATAAATAAACAAATACGACTTAAAAAATTTATTATATTCATACTAATGGTTAGGTTTCCTGAAAATGAAAGTTTTATATCCTTGGCCAGTCACATAAAAATAGCCCGCTAACTTGCAAGAAAAGACTCAGGCAACAGCAGAACCCCTGACAACCAAATTTGATACAGCAGGATGGTCTACTTGACAGTGGAGGGAAACCAGGCAGCCCTGGGACATGCCATCAGGTACCTAAATACACTATCTCCTTGAGCAAAACACATGCCTTATCCAAAGTGTCTACTCAGGGTATTCTGCTCCTGTACCTGGACATCAACTCGTACCCTTCAAGAATGCACGGCATAGTACTCTGTATTCCAAACTTTATTTCATTTGGATAGTATAAAATCCAACTTATGACTTTTCCAACTTGAAGTCTTTTTCTAGGAGTCCTATGTGTCATCAGCCATGTCACCTTTAATTATGAGGAAGCAAGCTATAAACGGGAAAAGTGTGGCAATCAACAATGTCGCCTTTGTTTCTTGCTTCAAATCAAATACAATGGCTGCTGGTAAAATTCAACCTGTAATTTGCAACCCGAGAGTAAAGAGAGGAGACTGACAGCTGAATGATTTTGTTTTTGCTATACAAATTAGGCACTTTAGTTAAAAGAATAGGGCTCTTTTTTTTTGTTTAAATCACATAGTGACCCAAATGTATAGAAGAATTCTGCTGGCCACAGTGAACTGCTGGCTGTGCTTTTCAATCCAGAGTATTCATACATAAATAAAATTTAATGTTTGTTTACATATTTCTGTATATGATTTTATAAATTACAAATATAAAAAAATTCTTAAAACAACTTCTGAAGGATAGTATCAGTTTAATTTGAGACTTAATTATGATATTATTCCATACTATATTATCAAAATTGAAAAAAAGACATAATTCCTTTAACACATATCTGCAATATATTCATATATGTGCTAAAGATTAAAATTAAGTCATGATGTAATCATCTTCGTTTTGTCACAAAGAATTACATCAAAAAAAGTGAATACTAGAACAAACTCAGAAGTTACCTGCTACCTTGACCAATTTCTACAGGACTTCAAAACAGAATAAAGAAGCTTGTATTGTGCTGAGTTTTATGATTTTGTAATTTGTAAGTGAAGCATGGCCTACCTTTGCTTGACATATAGATGGTAAGAAAGTAAATTTGAGTGAACAGGTAATATAGAAAACAGGATTAGGTGAAGCCAAACTAAGCAATACTCTTAGTTATTGTTTTTTTTTATATTCATTATTTGCACATTTCATTGAAAACATGAAAATCAACTATGGTGGTATAGTTTTATTTTATAAAACTATAAAATAAAACTCATTTAAAAAAATTACTTTTTCATCTCTTATCTCTTATGTATTTATAGTAGTTATACTTTTTTTTGTTTGTTAGTTTTAGAGACAGAATCTCACTTTATCGCCCTCAGTAGAGTGCCATGGCGTTACAGCTCACAGCAACCTCCAACTCCTGGGCTTAGGCAATTGTCTTGCCTCAGCCACTTGAGTAGATAGGACTACAGGCACCTGCCACAAAGTCCAGCTATTTTTTTGTTGCAGTTTGGCCGGGGCTGGGTTTGAACCTGCCACCCTCAGTATATGGTGCCGGTGCCCTAGTCACTGAGCCACAGACTCAGTAGTTATACTACTGAGTATAACTACAAGAGTGTAACTACCACCCAGTAGTTATAGTCTTGTTTTCTTTTCATGGGAAGGAGGTATGAGTGTATGAAAAATAGAAATTATTTTTTAATATAGGATAATATAACAAGGCAAATGATTAATCAAGAAAAACTACTCAGAGTAGAGATTATACTATCCTATTTAATAACATATTTTCAAAATTGCTAGAGACGTTTAGATATTCATAAATATTATTCTCCTGAAGGACCATTATTAAAAATAGTCATGTTTTACTAATTTTGGCCATTGTGATCCATTGTTGTTATGGTTTTCTCTGCCTGTGTTCTTTAACATGCTATTACCTGAAAGTTTAATCTCAACAAGAAAATTTGAATGATTGTCAAAATCTAGATTTTTATACCAAAACCCAGCCTCCTGAAGGACCATTATTAAAAATAGTCATGTTTTTACTAATTTTGGCCATTGTGATCCATTGTTGTTATGGTTTTCTCTGCCTGTGCTCTTTAACATGCTATTACCTGAAAGTTTATTCTCAACAAGAAAAGTTGAATGATTGTCAAAAATTAAGATTTTATGCCAAAACCCAGCAAGAATTCATGATGGACTTTCTTCTTTTAATGGAAGATACTTCATTTGTATTAATTTTCTCAAGCCTAATAACCTATCTTATAGTATTCCACTTCAAATATCAAATTTTAGATAAATACTGAAGGTCTTAAACCTTTAGATCATTACATTACCTTTCAAAAAATCTACTTTTTTCTGAGTTTTTTTGATAATACATTTGACAATACAAGGATGCTAAGGAAGTAACACTAATGAAATATTTGAGTATTAAAAATTGAGGCATGCTCCCACTCCTTGGCACTGAGAGTAGAGTCCATGTTATGGTTTTCGTTTTGATATTTCTTACATTTATGTACCCTAATTTCCATTTGGATTGAGGAAAATAATTTTTTTTGTTATTTTTAAATAGGAACGAATGTAAGAATCCAACTTTCTCGAGTGTATTTTAAAATTTCTTGAGTTTACTAAGCCTACCCACTGATTTGTGAGATCTGCAATGGAAAACTACAAGTACAGAGTGGGAAGATTATGATTTTAGAAAGGTGACAAAAACAGAATTAAATGGGAGCAGAAATCTTGTTTTTTTAAACAAAAATAGCATTCTTTATTGCAAAAATAACACAATTTCCATTATTCTACATACATATTTATAGTCTTCTTTGAAAAAGCATCGTGAACCTCTTAGAAAACTGTGACAGTTAGTAGATATCTCTGTCAATTATATCATTTCAAATAGGAGCTCAAACATTTAGCACTATCCCCAAATATCTAAAATCATGCCCGTGATGAAAAAAAAAAAATTCATGTGACTGAAAAGGAAAAACAGCATACCATGTAGGTTTGAATAGGGCATTGATGTAAGAATCTGTGGGTCTCAAAAATGAAACAGGGTTGGGGGGTAGAGAGCAAAATACTGAAACAGCATTCGTTCAAGCTACTTGAAGAATCAGAGAAATGCTTAATTTATCAGAGAAAAAAAGTGGATCTAAAACATCAGTGAAAAAGTGATTTTGTTGTGGATATTTTTCACAAAGCAACAGTGTGGTCTCAGTGACAGTTGAGAAGCCACCAAGGCTAATTAGCTGTGACCCTGTCAATAGGTACATTACAGTGTTGGAGCTAAGGGCCGCAACAGAAACGCCGCTGAGCCAAGGGGTGAAGGTGCTACTGACACTGTAGCCACAACCAAGGAGCCCAGGTTTAACAACAAGCAGCTCGCTGTCTCGTGTGAACTTGGGCATAGAGGAGCCACCAAGGTACTGAGTGACAGCAGAATAGAAGGCAGGCACAGGTTTACCAAAAAAGCCTGAATTAGAAACAAGGGACATAGGTTCTCCTTTTTCCAAGTAATATATCAAAGCAAGAACAACAAAACAATGGTTCCCTTAACTATCTGGGAAGGTATTTTTTTTCTAATGGTCTACAAGAAGAAGAATTACTTGTCTTGGTCAAGTGTGAAAGGAAGAGCACCAAAGCTCTTACATCTTTTTGTCGTTTTAGCATTTCTTTTTGTTCAGATCCAGAGAAAGTGATCAGGAGAAGGCTGAACCCTGAAATTAGGGTGACCACCTATAGTTTCTCTGTAGCTAGTAAAACAAAAGAGCATCAGGATGCAAAGGCCTCTAATACTTTCCTAAGCTGTTTTTAGCTCTTTTGGTAACTTACCTCCCTACCCATGTTCAAAATAAATGGGTAATTGTTTTTGTGGTTTATATTCTAAATTCTAGTTGCAAATGTAAATAAGGAAAGTCCTGTGGTAAATCAAATTCTCTTAAGGTTTTAGTAACCTAAGGACAAAGTCAGAATGTTGAAAGAAGACCCATGTTTCAAGAGCTATTTGAGATCAGAATACAGAAAAATGGACAAAGAAGCGTTCTTTGAATCAGGCCACATGAGGTTGGATACAGGCTCCATCACCGAACAGATGACTTTGGGCACAGTGCCTGTTTTGCTCCAACTTCAGTTTTCTAAATTGCAATACAGGAATCATAATTTAGAGCTCTAATATTGTTGTTTGAATTAAATTACATTACAGCTTTGAAAGCTCCTGAAGAGCGCCTGGCCTATAGTACACATTTAATATTGACTAAAATTCTCTAAGGGGAGTTCAACGAAGTCTACACAGACACAATGATGATATGCTTAGTTACAGAGGAAGCTGGTAGCCTAGGACACACTCAGGAAAAGGATTCCCCTCTTTCCAAGTTTGAACAAGGGAAATATTTCTTTCTAATTAGGAGCAGTTATGTTCCTGCCGAGCATAAATTCTACAATGAGAATCATTAGCAGAAAGAAACCAAAGGAAGGAGGCTCTAAGAAGCAAAAAGAACCAGTCTCAGTTTATTAATTATGATATTTCCTTGTGCCTTTTTCTGTGTTATTTTGGGGACAAGATAAGTGTCTTTATACTGGCATTTATTTTGTGAAGAAGGAGAAGAATTCCTGGACTGTGAGTTCACAGAGGTGAGGATGGAAATACGAAGTTCAAACACTAGCTGCTAAAATTACTAGGACAATAAATTCTCAGGTACAAAAAGAAAAGTAAGGCAGGACAGGAAATCTCCATATTTTTACCTTTCAATTGGGGTCTGGTCACATAATGGGTATGCACCTATTGTTCAATCATTTATTTAACAAATGTTTATGAGTATTTACTCCATACCAGAAACCTATAGTGTTAAGCACTATACACGAAAATCTTTGTGCTTACGGAGCTTACATTCTAGGAAAGGAGGTATACGGACAAAATATAAAAATGATATAAAAGACTAGAAAGTGATAACTGCTATGGAAAAATGTAAAGCAAGGAAGTGGGATGCAAATGTCATGCTGTGGGTGGAGGCAGCCGTACAACTCTGAAACACGGTGTTCAGGGAAGGGCTCGCTGACAAAGTGAAATTGAGTAAAGACTAAAGGAGGTGAAGGAACAGTCTGTGCAGCTGACTGGGGGAAGAGCATCTAAGCAGAGCGAACAAGCTAGAACAAATTAAGCACTAAGAACAAACACCCCAAGGCAGGAGCACAGCTCCTATCCTGCAAGAGAACTGGAGCAAAGCCAAGTGTGGCTGGAATTCAGGGAGTGAGGGAGGAAGTACCCAGAGCAGGGGAGGTAGAGGTAACAGAGGCTGGATTTTGAAGGGTCTTCCAGACCACAGTGAGTCTTTGGGTTCTTTTCTGGCAGAGTTTGAGAGCTATTGGGAGGTTCCGAAGGACAGGCTTCCATTTCCATTTTCAGCACTTCATTTTGGGGGAAATGTTATGTAAAGACACAGTAAGAGACCAGCTAGGAAGTAATATCAATAAGGAAAATATCCTGGATACACACTCAAAGAAGAGTTAGTAGGATTTGCTGTTGGTTCACCAGGGTCTGAGAGAAATAGAAAAGTTAAGAGTGACTCCATGCATTTTCTCAGCCGGAAGAAGGCTCCAGATTCTTCATTGAAAGTTAATACCTGAACAAGTCTCTACTAATTCTCACAGGATTTTATTCTCTCAGTCTTGAGTTCTCTTTTTATGTTTTCATAGCTCCTAACCTACAAGATTCAGGTTTTCCATTGGACCATCATCCTGTCTAGACTGTTCCTCTTGAAATCAAAGAATGTGAAATACTCATTTTCATTTTCGCATGGTTGGTGCAGGACCTGACCCATTGTGTATGGTGCTGGTGGACGTGTAATGATAAACACTTTGATTCATTTTGGCCATCCAGCATCTGAATCCCTTGCTAATGGTGGGAAGTCTTTGCTTCTGTGTGGGCTACTATCAAAGACTGCCTCACAAAAAAGTGTTAAATACTTGGTTGCTCAGTTTCCCTGTGCCTTGGGCTCAAAGTTTAAATCTACAGTTCTCCTTCCAAAGATGTACACGAAGAATATAATATGGAAAGTTAGTATACAAGATGCAGAAGACAGCCCTTCCTTCCCTCTGTTGAGATTGCACTTTCTGCATCAGATCACTGCTGTATTGATAATTTTGATTATGTTCCTTGGCTGCTTAGGCCCATGCTTGATTTCCCAAACTTTTCAATTATTCTGTGATTTACTTAACAACCTTTCATAACCTCCCGTTCAGCTTAAATAAGCCATACTTGGCTTTGTCCCTTTAAACAAAACACCCTTACCAACTTATTACTCAATAAATCATTTAATGATAGGTTGGATATGCATATCCATTATATTGAGTTCTAATAGAACAAAGGGGCTTATAATCCCCACCTCTACCTTTTCTTCACTTGCAAAATATAGAGAATCAGGTAAAGGGAATGTCCACAAGTCAGGAGGAACTTGAAAGGAAGCAGATGAGATGAGAAGCAATTGAAGCAATTTCTGATTTTTGATGTGACTATTGCATTGAAGACCTGGTAAACAGTTTAGATCCTCTCAATGAAAAATTGCACATAACGAGGAGCACAGATATTTTTTCATGAAATTTTAATGATATCAAATGCTTTGACATCTTCTGTCTCATTTATTTTGAGACAGAGTTTCACTATGTCGCCCTTGGTAGAGTGCTGTGGCTCACAGCTCACAACTCACAGCAACCTCAAAACTCTTGGGTTTAAGTGATTCTCTTGCCTCAGCCTCCCATGTAGTGGGACTACAGTTACCTGCCACAATGCCCAGCTATTTTTCAGTTGTAGTTGTCATTGTTAGGCAGGCCTGGGCTAGGGGTTCGAACCTGCAGGCTCCCGTGTATGTGGCTAGCACCCTTGCTGCTGAGCTACAGATACCGAGCCCATCTTTTCTCTTTGACAGTTTTTTGTAGAGTTTCAATAATACATTCTAAAATGCAAGAAAGCAACAAGAAAAAGAAGGAAAGTGGGTGTGAGAGAAGAGAAGGAAAGAGAATGGGGATAACAGCAAGAATTACAGAGGATTGCTTTCTACTTTCAGTCAAAAGAAACTCTAGTGATGCTTATGGCCTGGCCAACAGATTCCTTTGTCTCAACAATAGGTGTATCCTTCTGCTTCCTCTTAAAGAGAAGGCTGAGTGAAAAAGGAATCAGAAGCATTCACTTTAATATTGCTCTCTCAGTCTGTGGGTCAGAGGTCTCTTTCCTTTATGGAAATAAGAGACAGAGGAAATGATACCCTAACAAGGCCCACAGCCTACTACTGTACATGTTTTTATACTTCCTCTGACCCAAATCATATTTCCTTTGTCGTCCGTTAATACTTTCAAATCAGATCATGTGGCACAGACTTCAGAATGCATGTTGTAGGTGAATACGGAGTTCTGCCTATGGTACGTGGATAGCTGCTAGTGTCTGTCCAACACATGTCCTGGAGGGCTTTTCTCCATTGTCTATGAGGCCTTCGTCTCCTTTCTGCAGCTACTTTCCCCTTATGCACCTGTCTTTCCCCATCTCCTCTTTTTTCCCACCCCAGGCAATTCAAATCAGTAGACTTTTACTAAATCCCCTTTAGATACTTAGGTAGAGAATAGATGCTTTCTTTACTTAAATACTTAAATATGTGTGTTTGACTTGCGTATTTTTTTTTTTATTCTTCGGAGGACATTGTATGGTGTCATATTTTAAGTGTTCTTACCAATTTTTTTCTCTTCAAAATTTCATATTACAGACAGTGACTGCAGTGATATATCTAACCCTCTGAGTTTTGCTTAATGTTTTCATTCATAGAAGGCTGAGAGGAACATTTTGTCATTACGAAGTCAGATCTGAAAGAGGCTCAGCAGGCTTCAGTGTTATATATATTCACATCACAGAGAGTCAGGCACTGGAGGCACATCATGAATGTCAGGCTTAGTGAACTAAGAGTGTTTTGTTCTTTTTCCATCAATTGAAATTCTCTGGAAACGATGATGTTTTTATCTTAATTATTTACAAATTATGTATCTGTTTCGATTAATGTTAATAAATCCGAGCCTTCACATCTCAGCTTACTGCAATGAAATCAACTTCTCAGCTTCATTTCATATTTTGCTTTTTTAATTATTATTTCAATAGATTTAGAGGGTACAAACGATTTTTGCTACATGGAGGAATTGTATACTGGTGAAGTTAAGTCTTTTTAGTGTATCTCCCACCAGAATAGGATAGATGGTACCCAATAGGTAATTTAAATGAAGATGCATTTTTCAAATATTAAAATTGTTTATAAACAATTTTGTATATAAAACCAATGTTTTATAAGAACAAACAAAAATTAAAACCACCTGGGAATGTAGTACCCTCTCTTATATAGAATCTAAAATTTCCTTTAATGGTTTTATTCCCCATCTTCCATCTAATCAGGGGAAGGCCAGTAAGACAACGTGGGAAAGTATGGGGTTGTCCAAAGGCAAAGGCTTTACAAACAAGAAGATTTCTATTTCTTTATTATTATTTATTTTTTTTTCTTAAATCATGGCTGTGTACATTAATGCAATCCTGGGCTACAATGTGCTGTTTTCATATACAATCTGAAATATTTTCATCAAACTGTTTTAACATAGCCTTCATGGCACTTTCTTAGTCATTGTGTTAAGACCTTTATATTCTGCATTTAGTAAGTTTCACCTTTACCCTTCTAAGATGTACTATAGGTGTTTCCTTGGTTGTGACTGTTTCAGCAAGAGGGAGCTGGTGAAGTCTATATGACAGATACTGGCTTACTAATCTAATTTAAATTTAGGTTCGATTTAAATAAAGGTAGGGAGGTGTCACTACCTTTAAACTGAAATATACTTTCATTTACCTAACAGAGATTATTATTGACATAAAATGGTTAAAATAACTCCAATTGATCCAAATTTTAAAATACAACATTTTTAAGTCCAATTTATCAAAGCAATTTAAAATATTTCTCTTTTTCTATTACTTTTTCTTTTCTTTCTTTCATTCTGTCTTTTTTTTTTTTCTTTTTTAAGACAGAGTCTTACTCTATTGCCAAGTCTAGAGTCCTGTGGTGTTTGCCCTACTCACAACAACCTCAAATTCCTGGATTTAAGTCATCTTTCTGCCTCAGTCTCAGAGTTCTGCCTGGGACTATAGGCACCTGCTACAATGCCCAACAAAGTTTTTCCTATTTTTAGTAGATATGAGATCTTGCTTTTGCTCAGGTTTGTCTCCAACTCCCAAGCTCAAAGGATTCTCCTGCCTCGGCCTCCTAGAATGCTAGAAAATAGTTTTGCAAAGTAGTAATTCATAACTCAAGGTGATTTAATTAAAAAAAATTAGTAAAAAGTAAATGTTAAAAAATATTGTATTTATTTCACATCTATCCAAGAAAAATAGTATATAACATACTTACATGTGGAATAATAAAAATAAACCCCCTAAATTAGTCTTACAAATATCACCATACTCATATGAAATCCTGAAAAAAAATAAGATATTTAGAAATACTCAGTAAAGAATACTAATTTTCACATACAACCAGGTTGCATGGATTCTTTTTGGAAAATTCTCTTGGAAAATAAACCTCTGAGCTTTGGGGTGGCGTTTGTTTTTATTCAGAGCCATCCAGCATTGTGCTCAAGCTGCTTCCGTGGACGAGGGGACTAGGGGGATCCTGCTGGCTGTTGGACGCTGGGGCCAGCTTACTCTGGGCACCTGAGTCTCTCTTACAGCCGAGAACTCCATAAATGCTCCCTACGTGCTCATAGACTCTGGCACCACTACTACTGTCCTTCTATTTGGAAGCTTTGCTATGGGCCGTGGTAGCCCATTGATGCTGAAGCTGGATGCCACGTTTCTGTCCCTGGTGTTCCTGGCTGAGTTTTTAGCTGGCACCAGGGTTTGTGTTTCGTCATGAGTTCAAGAACACCTTCCTGAGGACTCACACAGAGGCCAGCAGAATAACAGTGGCAGCGATGAGAAGAGCCGGGCAGTAGATCGTGTGCAGCGCAGCCTGAGCTGGGGTGGCGTGAAAGCCACACCAACCGGAGCACCAGCCCCTGCTTCCTGGAGCACAGTATCACCCCGGCTGCTGCACGAAGGAAACCAGCTATAATCCCCAGGATCTGCACAATCTGACTACTGCCGCCACCAAAGTTAACCAGAGGCGTTGTTACGGTCTGGTGACCGGTTTCACGGAGACTAACACGGGAATCATGGCTGGAGTGGCATTTGGAATTGCATTCTCCCAGCTGACTGGCATGCTGCTGGCCTGCCGTCTGCCTCGGTTCGTTACAGCCAATCAGTGGAGACGGTGCAAGGAGAAGTCTTTCCAGAATGACGGCAAAGTAAGAGACCTGTTTTAAAAAGGCACTGCAGCCATCTTTGAAAAACTTGCAAAGAATGTTCGAGCTCCCTACATAATACACCTGCCCTGCCCCCCTCTGGCTCTTACTCTCCCATGTACTGACGCTCCCACCCAGTCTCTGCTCCGCCTCTCAGCCCGTGTCATGTGTATTGTCCATTTTGTGAAACCCTGTTGTGGCACAGAGTGTAGCCAGGTCCCCCACGCAGCCAGTCCTGGGGATCCCCATCCAGGGAAGAACGTGCCAGTTCCCCTACCCAGACTTGGTCCAACTTCAGCTCGTTGTAGGTGACCGGCTGTCACAGCACTGCTGGCCCCTCTGGGCCCTGCATGTAGTGTGGGAGGCTCTTGTTAGCTCCTCACTGGGGTCCATGAATGCCACACACCTTGAGGGAGATGAGTGGATGACACTTACCTGTTCTTTTGGCTTAATTTGGTTTGGTTTTCCCTTTACTAAGGCTTTTTCCTACCTTCTTCAGGCTGCTTCAGACGTGTAAAGAGACACATCAGTAATTGTCCACGAGGAGAAAAAAGCATGTGTCACACATGAAGGAAATTACTGTTGAGATTTAGGTGGCCTCCTTGCTTGTTATCACATACCTGGGTATGGACAGGCAGTTTAGTGTCCACTTGCCTCTCAGTTGAAACCTGTATAATCCCCTTACAAAGCTGTGTTGTTGCTTCTCACAAAGGCAATGATATTACTCTTGTTTGTTTCCAATTAATTTCTCTTGTGCTGTTTTATTTCTTTTTCTTTCTGTGTCTTTTTCTTGCATTGACATTACAGGCATTGAGGACCTCAACAGATCAGTTTAAACATGCACAATGGGTCACACCTATAAACCTAGCGCTCTGGGAGGCTGAGGCAGGTGAATTGTTTGAGCTCACAAGTTCAAGACCAGCCTGAGCAAAAAGTGAGATCCTGTCTCTACTAAAAATAGAAAAACTGAGGCAAGAGGATGGCTTCAGACTAAGAGCTGGAGATTACTGTGAGCTCTAACACCACGGGACTCTACCCAGGATGACGGCTTGTGACTCTGTCTCAAACAATAAAAAGAAAAAGAGTGTGCAAGGGGAACAAAAATCTACGTATTTTTAAAAGATCTTCAAAAATATTTCCTCTTTGTAGCATGCCAATAAGAATATATTGATATTGTGAACATTTGTGATACATACATTAATAAATAGAACAATTACAAAAAATACTAATTTTCTTTATTGGAAGAAATAAAATATCATTTTGTTTTGAGACCTGAGAATTTGCAAATACTTCATAAATCTTTGAAATTAGAAATTCATATTTTCATCTGGTAGGTGATTCTGAGTTGCAGGTAAGAATATTTGATAAAAATAACTAACAATAAAGACCATTTTCCTCACAGAGAAGACATTTGTAAGAAAAGAGGTACAGGGTTCATTTAGATGCTTAAAAATACATGGCCTTTTAGTCTTTACTTTTATAATTCTCTTGACCTTGTTCTCAGTTGCCATATAGCAGAAGCTCCAACCAACCTCACACATCAATGTCTAAAATTAAGGGAAAAACTTCTTTTAACAAGTCTTTTTTTTTTTTTTTTTTTTTAGCCAGAGTAGACTCAGAAATCATTTATTTGTTCTAATTCTATTGGTCAGCACTAGTTTAAATGGCCATTCTTGCCTTCAGACAGACTAGGAATGTGAGTATCACACAGATGGGTTCTCAGAAAGGAAGTGGGCAGTGCCTATGGCTCAGTGAGTAGGGTGCTGGCCCCATATACCAAGGATGGCGGGTTCAAACTCGGCCCTGACCGAACTGCAACAAAAACATAGCTGGGCGTTGTGGCAGGTGCCCGTAGTCCCAGTTACTGAGGAGGCTGAGACAAGAGAATGGCCTAAACCCAGGAGCTGGAGGTTGCTGTGAGCCGTGAAACCATGGCACTCTACCAAGGGCGACAAGTGAGACTCTGTCTTTAAAAAAAAAAGAAATAAAAAGAAAAGAAAAAAAGAAAGGATGTGAATGGCATATTTTTCTTTCTTTCTTTTTTTTTTTTTTGCAGTTTTTGGCCAGGGCTGGGTTTGAACCCACCACCTCCGGCATATGGGGCCGGCGCCCTACCCCTTTGAGTCACAGGCGCCGCCCCATGATATTCTTCTTTAGGCAACAATGTCTACAATATGGCCAGCAGTGTAGTGTGGGGTAGCTTAGAGTGTGGGTTTTGGAACTAAACTTCCTATGTTCAAGTCCTGCCTCATTCTTTTTTAAACTATGTCATTTTGAGTAATTATCTAACTTCTTAAGAGTTTCAATTTCCTCATCAATAAAATGAGGATGAAATAGGTTTTCCTTAAATTCATGTCAGCTATTTTTATTATAAAATACTTGGTTGTAACTTGTATGGTAAAACAATGCATTGTTTCATTAACTCTACAGAAAGTTTGAATCTCTTTAATTCTTTAGGGGTTTAAAAATAGGTAAACAGGAGTTTTCAGAAATGTAAATTGTCATTTTAGGATGGCAAGTGAAATTATATCAATCCCACCTTTTGATCTCTATAACAGATCACTAGCTGTGTTACACTCACAGTGAACTCCAAAGTATTTGCTCTGCAACCCCTTTCCCTGCATAACAATAGAAACTGAGTACTGGGTCAGCCAATCCAGCTGCCCTTTGAGCACTCATTTACGGTTCATGAGTTAGAAGTTAGCATCCTGCTCTAATTTCCCAATGCCCACCCTACACACTAATATATATGTGAGTGTGTACATGTGTAATATTCAAAATACAGATATATGTAGCTGGAGACTTTCCAGACAGTCTCCAAATATATATATATATATATAATGCAATATGGCAAATTCCTCCCTTCTTTAATGTTGGGACAATTCCTCTTCAATACTGGAATAAAAAAAGAGATTAACCTGACAAGTATGAAGAAATACTGGTTCGATTTTTGGCTATTATCAATAATTATATAATTACCACATCTTGCAGGACCAACTGCAAGATGTGATAAAAGAAGCACCAAATACATCTCTGCCTTTCATCTAGTTGAAGATGCATATGACCCAGTTGAAGTTCACATGCGATATACATGTAAACATGTTAAACTCCATTGCATTGACCTGGGTTAAGAGAAGTTTGAGGGGGCAGAGAACAGGGTCACCTTGAAGCACTGTAAAGAAATCAGGAGGTGCTGAAGCTCAAGCTGCAACCCAGATAAAAAAGAGAAAATAAAACCACAGGGTCTAGAGCATGGTTAGGGATGTTAGGGTATGCTGGTTAAATGTGGGTATTTATGAATAAAGTGGAATATTTGTTTTGAGGAATGCTAATAGATTAAACAAATATTTACTGAGTGCCTACTTGAGCCAAGCCAGTGTTAGGTGTTAAGCACGTGTACTCTGGTATGAAATGGTCCTTGCTCTGAACAGCTTGATTAAATAGTTGTGCTGGTTTAAGGAACGGTAGGTAGATAGATTGTTTCATACATATTAGTGAATAGGTTCCATTACTGATTATTCATTAAAATTTATAAATCATATCCTCTAAAATAATTAAGTATCATATATTTATGTTTATATGCTCCTCCTCAAATATACAGTAGAATAGAATAATCATGTCAAATACATTTAAAAGGAGCATAATAGTAAAGCCAATGTGAGAATTGATTTCAGTTTTTTCCAATAAATTCTCCATCATACTTATAGTAAGACAATATTTATAAGGAAAATTTATTTTTGCATTCATCATATGCTAAGTACTCCTGAAAGTACTTTAAATTTATTAATTCATTTTAACCTCACAACAATATTATTAAGGACTAATTCCAGCATTTTCAAACAATCAGTAAGGAACTTAGGCCCAACAAAGTGAACTTGCCTAAAATGACACAGGTTGTAACCAGCAGAGCTGATCGGTGAACAGTACAGTTTCAAAAACTGTCCTTTTAACCATTAGTCTGTGTGAGACATGAAAATTAAAACACAGAATCGAAGTATTCCTTCTCATTGAATTTATATATAGTTCATCCTGAAATGTTATAGGGATACATATAATATTATTATACAACAAAGCCTTTATTTGTTCACTGAAATTTACTTTTAAAATTTCACATTACTATTAAGGTGTTTTATAAGTATGACTGTCATTTGAGTTCAAATTATTATTTTCAAAGGTGAATATATGTCTATGTGCCTCTCTCTCTACACACACACACACACACACACACACAAAGAATATTGCAGCTTTTTCTTTATTTGGTGATAGCAAGGGTAACAGAATCAATTTTGTGCTAAGTACAATGTGTGAAGAAAGATGTTCAACATCGATGCTCTAGTCATTCAGTCTGACATTTCTTTGTGAAGTGGGCAGAAAATTAAATTGTCTCAAATTAGGGGAGAAAATCACACACCATGAAAAGTAACATGTCCAATGACAGTTGAGGTCATGTCTTCACTTAGGTAAACATGAATTTTGCCATATGAGTTTCAAGGATTTTAAAGGGAATAGAGTAACCGCCCTTCTTTATGTGCTTTGAATTGTTACCCCTTAACATCCTGAAATTATTACACTTTCCCTGGCATTTTATTCTAAGTTTATAGTTGACATTGCTATGTATTTGTTTAAAAAGTTTTAGGGGGAGGAGCAAGATGTCAGACTGGAGATATCTCCTTGTGGGCTATTTGTGATGAGACAGAAGAAAGTGGACGTCAGTTACCTCTGGCTGGGGGAATCTGCACAGAAACATCATTCCAGGATCACAGTGAAGTAGCAGGAGAATTCAGGAGCCAAAGGAAGTCTAGAGCTGAGGAATACCAATATGGAAGGCAAGTGCTTGGTACAAACAAAGGCTGCCCAATTGGCTGGCTCTCCCAGAGAGAGACGGAGACAGGAAAGGGTTGTCCTGCAGTACAACCCTTTGATTTTGGACTGGGCTGCTCACTGGAACAGCAAGTAGACTTGAACAGCATCCGGTGGTTAGGGTGGAATGCCTGGTAGGGTGGTCTCTCTATCAGTTTAGCTGCAGGAGGGATGTTACCATTGTGGGAAGACCACTATGTGCAGATGAACAGCCTATGGGGTCCTAGTGCCTGGCAGCTCTGTTGCCTTGGCGGAGCTCCAGTGGCCATCCTTGGAATAAGCTGAGCACACTTGCACCCCCTAGGAGGGGTGCTTTGTCATCAAGTGACAGTGTCTGATGGGACTCTAGGGAAGTCTGGTGAGAGCTTAGGGACTCCAGTCCCATGGGACTGAATGTTGATGAAGTGATCAGGCCCAGATTGAGGACAAAGAAGTCAGAAAGACATGACCTAGTTCCTTTGCAACTAGAGAGTGGCTTCCAACCTCTCATCATATACAGTAAGTCCAGTGTGTGTTCTTCAACTCCTAACACCACAGTGTTGCCTGGTGTCCAGGGCATATATTTCAACACACACACACATTGTTGTACATTTTTTACAAATTTTTCCCCACTTTTTTTCCTTTCTTTTTCTTTTCTTTTTTTTTTTTTGAGACAGAGCCTCAAGCTGTCACCCTGGATAGACTGCCGTGGCATCACAGCTCACAGCAACCTCTGATTCCTGGGCTCAAGCGAGTCTCTTTCTTCTTTTCTCATCTTTGCCAAATAATTTTTTCACCTAGAACCAGGCATATGAAAAGATATCCCATTTTCATCCATTTTTTTCTAACATAATTATATTTTTAATTTTTTTAATCTATATGTATTTTTCTCACATTTCTGAGGCCTGGGGGAGTCACAGCATTTATTTGGCTCGAGGAGGCCATGAGTTAACAGTCTTGAGTGTCCTTCTCACTTTAGCCTTGGAAAGAAGGTATTGGTAGGTCCCTACTGTCATGTACTGCTGATTTCTTTCTATATTTGGCAGAGGTGGGGACTTGCTCTTGCCAGCCTGGTAAAGAGCTCCTGACTTAGAAGGACCTGGATCCCCCAAATACTAGAGGTGGGTGTGACTAAAACAGAGATTTTAAAATATGGATGACAAAAATAATAAAGGAAATCAATGAGAAAGTGGAAAAATAGAACCAAAAAAATGAATGGAAGATATGCAGAATACAGAAAGGATGTGGCAGAGCTTAAGGACCTAAAGGGATCAATTAGGGAATTTAAATATTCAGTAGTAAGTATTAATAACAGATAAGGAAGAATCTGAAAGTTAGAGGATAAAGTTCTTTAACTAACCAAGGAAATAAAAAAGGCAGAAAAGAAGCAGAAAAAGCAAAATATTCACTCAGAGAATTATATCACTTGACGAAGCTTTCAAGTTATGAATGATAAGTAATCCTGATGGAGAATAAGAACGTCACAAAGGAATTGAAGTTCTATGCAATTCCAAATATTTATGTACCCGACTTATATGCTCCCCATTTTATAAAAAGGACATTGATTGAGCTGAACAATAGGAAATCCTATAACACCATAACTGCTGGGGACTTTAACACTCCTCTGGCTGAATTGGACAGATCATCTAAACAGAAGCTAAACAAAGATAGAAAGGACTTAAATGCAACCCTCGAACAAATGTGCTCAATAGAAATATACATAACACACATCCCAAAGAAATTGAAGTTCTACTTGAGGATATCATTAATGAAAACTTCCCAAGTATCACTAAAGTTTCTGAAACATTCCTTTCAGGATATCAAACTCCAGATCATCTCAACACAAATATAGCATCTCCAAGACACATTGTAATGAACCTGTCGAAACTCAAGACAAAGAGAAAATTCTGCAAGCAGCCAGGAATAACCACCAATTGACCTAGGGGTGGAACCATCAGAGTGACAGTAAATTTTTCAGTTAAAACTTTCCAAGAGAGAAGAGAATAGCCAGCCTTAAAAAAGCCAGACTTAAACTTAAAAAAATTTTTTTTCAGCCTATGATTCTGTATATTGCTAAACTAAGCTTCAAAAGCAACAGAGAAATCAAATCTTTTATTGATATGCAAACAGTGAGGAAATTCACCACAACAGGACTAGCTCTACAGGAAACACTTATACCTTTTCTCAACACTGAATATTACAATGGACCACCAACAAAGTAAACAACCACAGACTAAAGGACAAAACTTAGCTTCCTTAATGGTATAAAGATAAAACTAACCAACAGACCTTACAAAATCAGAGGAATAAAGCTCCACCATATTTATCAATTCTCTCAATAAATGTTAATAACTTGAATTCCCTACTGAAGCAGCACAGGCTCTCCAATTGGATAAAAAAGCACAAGCCATCCATATGCTGTCTCTAGGAAAAATACGTAACTTTTAAAGATAAAACGTGGTAAAGGGCTGCAACACAATATTTCAGGCAAATGGAAAACAGAAGAAAGTAGGGACCACAATCTTAATTTCAGATACATGTGGATTCAAAGCAACTAAAGTTAAGAAAGACAATGGTCACTTCCTCCTGGTCAAAGGAACAATACATCAAGAGAACAATGCAATTCCAAATATTTATGCACCTGACTTATATGCTCTCCATTTTATAAAAAGGACATTGATTGAGCTGAGCAATAGGATATCCTATAACACCTTAACAGCTAGGGTCTTTAACACTCCTCTGGTTGAACTGGACAGATCATCTAAACAGAAGCTCAACAAAGATAGAAAGGACTTAAATGCAACCCTAGAACAAATGTGCTCAATAGAAGTATACAGAACACACCATCCCAAAGCTAAGGAATATATGTTCTTCTTGTCAGCCCATGGAACATCCTCCAAACTAGATCATATCCTAGGTGATAAATCAAACCTCAGAAAAATTAAAAGAAATGAAAGTATACCTTGTATCATCTCAGACCACAAGGCAATAAAGATGAAATTCAACTCTAAGAAAAATTTTCATCCCCACACAACTGCATGAAAAGTAAACAACATTATGCTGAATGACAGCTGGGTTAAGTTAGAGATAAAGGAGAAAATTATTAAATTCCTCCAATATAACAACAATGAAACTATAAGTTACCAAAGCTGTGTGACACTGAAAAATAAGTCCTAAAAGGGAACTTTATCACTTTAGATGGCTACATCTGAAAAATAGAAAGAGGGCACATCAACAATCTAATAAATAATCTTAGGGAAATAAAAAAATAAGAGCAATCCAATCCTAAACCTAGCAGAAAAAAAGAAAGAACCAAAATTAAATCAGAAATAAATGAAATCATAAACAAAAGAATCAATCAGAAAGTCAATGAAATAAAAAGTTGGTTCTTTGAAAACATAAATAAAAACTACGAACCTTTGGCTAGATTAACTAGAAACAGAAAAGTAAAATTTCTAATAACTAACAGAAATGAAAAGGGGGAAATGAAAAATACCACTGAGGTACAATAGATTATCTCTGATTGCTACAAAAAAATCAACACCCAGAAATTTGACAATGTGCAGGAAACGGACCAATATCTGGAATCATACCATCTCCATAGACACATCCAGAAAAAACAGATTTCTTGAACAGAAAGAACAATATCAAGCACTGAGATTGAAGAAACCATAAAAAAGTCTTCCAACAATGACAAGCCCTGGAAAAGAGGGCTTCACATCAGAATTCACTGCAACCTTCAAAGATGAGCTTGTACCTATCCTATAGAACCTATTACAAAACAATGAGAAGGAAAGAACCTTTCCAACACTTTCCATGCAGCAAACATCACCCTGATACCAAAACTAACTGGATATCAAAATTAAATTTAGTTGGAAAGGACCCAACTAAAAAGGAGAACTATAGGCCAATTTCACTATGAATATTGATGAATATTGGTGCAAAAATACTACACAAATTTTAGCCAATAGATTACAGCCACACAGTAAAAAATTATACATAATGATCAAGTAGGCTTCATCCCATAGATTCAAATCTATAAATGTAAAACACAACATTAAGAGAAGCAAAATCAAAGACTATATGATCCTCTCAATAGATACAGAAAAAAATTTTTGATAAAATTCATTATGTTTTTCTAACAATAACACTTAAGATAGGTATAGGTGGCATATTTCTTAACCGGATTGAAGCCATCTACAATAAACACACAGCTAATATCATACTTAATGGGGTAAAAATGAAAGCTTTTCCACTCAGAACTGGACCAAACAAAGGTGTCCACTATTGCTACTACTATTCAACATAGTTCTGGAAGTTCTAACCAATGCAATCAGACAACCAAGGATATAAAGGGCATCTAAATGGGGGAGCAGAAGGTCAAACTCTTGCTCTTGCTGATGCTATGATATTATACTTAGAAAACCCCAGAGACTCAACCACAAGACTCCTGGAAGTGATTAAGAAGTATAATTACGTCTCAGGATATAAAATCAATGCCCACAAATCAGTAGCTTTAGTATCTACCAATAACAGTGAAGTCAAGAAAGTAATCAATTTCCTTCACAGTGACTTCAAAGAAAATTAAGCACCTAGGAACATACGCAAAAATAGATGTGAAGGATTTCTACAAAGAGAATTATGAAATCTTGAGAAAAGAAATAGCAGAAGACATCAACAAATGGAAGAAAATACAGTGTTCTCTTCAGTGGGTAGACACTGAAGACATTGTTAAAATGTTGATTCTACCCAAAGCAATCTACAGATTCAATGGAATCTCCATTTAAATACCAACAGCAGAGCAGTGCCTGTGGATCAAGGAGCAGGGCACCAGCCCCATATACTGGAGGTGGCGGGTTCAAACCCAGCCCCAGCCAAAAACTGTGGGAAAAAAAAATACCAGGAGACACCCGTGGCTCATCAAGTAGGGCGCCGGCCCCATATACCGAAGGTGGTGGGTTCAAACCCAGCCTCGGCCAAACTGCAAAACAGAAAAATAGTAGGGCAGTGGCAGGCACCTGTAGTCCCAGCAGCTACTCGGGAGGGCGAGGCAAGAGAATTGCCTAAGCCTAGGAGTTGGAGGTTGCTGTGAGCTGTGTGATGCCATGACACTCTACCCAGGGCTTCAAAAAAAAAAATACTTTGAAGAACTGGAAAAAATACTTCTTACTTTTGTATGGAACCAGAAAAAAAAACCCGTATAGTCAAGGCAATTCTTAGTAGTAAAAACAGCACTAGAGGCATCACTCTACCAGACTTCAGGCTATATTACAAGTTCATAGTGATCAAAACAGCATTATATTGGCACAAAAATAGAGACAAAGACATTTGGAATTGAATAGAAAACTGAAAGATTAAACCAATCTCTTATAGCCATCTGATATTTAATACACCAAACAAAAGCATACACTGGTATGTAAAAGCATCCCTATTTAAAAAATGGTGCAGGGAAACTGGATAACCACATGTAAAAGTCTTGAACTGGACATGCACCTTTTATCACTGACAAAAGTTGACTCAAAATGGATAAAAGATTTAAATCTAAGACACGAAATGATAAACATCCTAGAAGAAAGCATGGGAAAAACTCTTAAGGATATTGGACTCGGGAAAAATTTTATTAAGAAGACCTCAACAGCAATCACAACAACACAAAAATCAACAAATGGGACTTAATTAAACCTAAAAATTTCTGCACAGCTAAGGACACAACAGTTATAGCAAATAGACAACCTTTTGGTATGGGAAAAAATAACTGCATATCATGAATCTGACAAAGATTGATAAGTAGGGTCTATAGGGAAGTCAAATTAATCAACAACAACAAAAAATCCCAGCAAAGTATCCCATCTATTACTGGGCAAAAGACATAAACAGAACCTTTTCTGAGGAAGACAGATGAATGGCTAACAAATACGAATAAATGCTCATTGCCCCTGATCATCAGAGAAATGCAAATCAAAACCATCCTGAGACATCACTTAACCCCAGTGAGAACAGCCCACATCACAAAGTCCCAGAGTTGCAGATTCTGGTGCAGATGTAGAGAGAGGGGCACATTCTCACAATATTGGAGCAAATGCAAACTCATACAGATCGTTGAAAGAAGTATGGAGAATCCTCAGTGAACTATAATTAGACCTTCCCTTTGACCTCCCAATCCCACTGCTAGGCAATCATCCAGAAAAAAAAGAATATCATTTTTTATAAAGACATTTGCACTAGAATGTTTATCACAGCTAAATTTACTATTACCAAGATGTGGAAACAACGTAAATGCCCATCAACTCAGTATAATGAACTAACAAGCTGTGGTATACATATACCATGGAGTACTATTCAGCGGTAAGAAAAGATGGTGACTTTAGATCTTTTGTATTAACTTAACTGGAGCTGAAACACATTCTTCTTCGTAAATTATCACAAGAATTGGAAAAGAAAGTATCCAATGTACTCAATTTTATTATGAAACCAGTAGATGATCTAACATATGCCCCCAGGTAGGAGAAAAACTTTATTCTATTCAAATTAGGGGGTGGGGGAACAAGTGAGGGGGAATCAAGAAAGAGAGATTGGTGTGAGATCTGCGCCCAACTTAAAGGGCACAAGGTCAGGGTGTGTGGCACACTTTTAAAGTGCAGGACACAACTACACGAGGGACTCTACCTAACAAATTCAAAATTTTTGAACTGGTTGTTTGTACCCTCATATTAACTGGAAATTTAAAAAAAGAAAAAAAAAATCTTTCGTTAACTTCATTAAGTATCTTTACTTTTAATGCTTTAAGATGTTCTCACCCAAACCTTTGCCACCCACCCCCACAACCTAAATTCTACTATTCTAGACCTGAACCCCTTTAAATGGTTCTGGAATTAAAATAAGCACTTGAAATTGGAATATACTCGTCATTGTGTCTCCATGTTTTTACAGAAAAAAATTTTTGTGGCATATTTGAGAGCCCAGTGTACTCTGCTGGGGTCTTAAAAAATAACTCAGATGCATGTGTTGACTTAAAGGTGTTACTGAGAGAGGAAAATGACAGGTCTAGGAAGTGACCACATCTGTACATTAACTTTATGAACATTAGTGAAAGTTGCGTTATTTGCTCAGGTAGAAACAGTTGAAAGCTCAAGGTCTAATACTATTAGAGAGCTTGCATTTCACCTGTCACGTTCCATGTGGAAAGGGAGGAAGATGGTTGAGGTGCACAGGTGTTTTCCTTTTCAAGCAAGCAATTTTCAACATAGCTTGTTGTAAGCAAGGAAGCCCAGGGTTACGTAAAAATAGCACACAGACAGCACTAAACAGGGCAGTCGGACATGCGGTAGGCACTCAATGAATAAGGATCACATCTGGTGTTTTCAAAAGGAAGGAGAAATTCCTTTGAACTAGATTCATCATGGACAAGGAAATGAAGACGTGAGGGAAGGCCATTTCAAGAAAAGATAGCAACGTGAACAAGCAAGGAACAAAGGCAGCGAGGCAAGTGAAGTTCAAAGCAGGTCTTGAATGGGGAGTATTGTGGGGGGAGGTTGGAAAGGGGCAGTTCGGTTGTCTCAATGAGTGAGAGGTGCTGTTGGCAGTTGTTGCACTGCAGCCAAGAAAGCTAATCATTCTGTGATCATGGCCATACAACAAAATACTGTCCTTCCAAAAAAGCACTCCAGTGGAGAAAATAAAATAGGGTACAGCTATTAAAGGAAGCAGCGAGAAACGAGGTTGGATGTTGGGCATCGAATGCCGGGCAGGTAAGTGCCTGTTAACTGTATGCGTAGAGGATCTATGAAAGTTTTAAAATTGAGCAACGACACGATCTATCTTTGTACATACTGAGAATAAAGAATATCATTCAAGATGATGAATTTGGCATTCATTGGTGAAGTAATTAAGTTGGAAAAAACTGGCAGTGGGCAAATCAGTGAGGAGGGAATTATAGCCAGGGAGAATGAAGAGGAAGGGTATGATGACAATGACACCTTTTCCATGGAAAGAGGCTGAGACCCCCAATATCTTACCCATATTCTTATCATTTGTTTTAAAAAATGTTTGTTTGTTGTTTTTTTCTTTTTCTCTTGGACATTGTTAACCAGTAAAACTTCCAAGTTTTTCTGAGGGCTTATTACCATCTGAGAAACAGAGGAAAACCTATTGAATCTTTCAAAGCCAGACTTCTCCTACCCCTGTCTTTAGTCTGTCACAGTAATGTTGCCTTGAGGGACAGAGTTAGAAAGGAAGAGTGTGGAAATGCAATTTCAGTAGCACGCCTCACCAGGATTAGCTGTAAACACACCTGAGGTCCTCTGTCAAACTTGACACCACTCCAGTTCTTTGGGTCTTCATGACTAAGAGCCAGTCGCCCAGAAATACTTGGCAGTGATGGAGTGAGTGAGACGCACCACACAGACATATTCAAGCACAAACCCACATGCACACTCCTGCACTCTGTCTCACTGGATAGCCATTAGTCATTCTGAGCAAGTTTATGGTTCTTAAATTTCTTCTATAAATTTGACCTACTTTGACCTAAAAATCAAATAGTTTAAGGCTAATCGTTCCTTCATAAGTTTGCTTTAAAGCAAGAGTAGGACATAATGGACACACATGGCCAGCCACACTGGTTGCCATCGTATGAAGAGCATTGATGGCTTACATCACACATGCTATTGCACCCAGGCACAAAGGCACATTCTGTGTTCTTGAAAATGCTCGTGTGACTTCTTAGACGAGTGTCTATAAAAATCATTCCATGTGCATAATGTTAAATGCACCCCGCAATTAATCGCTGTCCAACTCTGTAAATCACAATGTGCAGTACGTTAATTACATACTTCTTCAAAATTGATGTACTGTTTTCTTTTTTTCACTCTGTTAACTTTTAGGTTCCCACTTTTCTTTGCATGTCATTGTGTATTTTATAGAATTCTCTAAAGCCTCTATTATTTTCCTTCTCAAAGAAAGGTTGTTCCACATCAGGAGTCGCAAACTTAAATCCACAAATTTAAGACAATAGATTGCAGAGGGGACTGTGGTAAATCAACCAATGTGTGTCTCATAAAAGGCATTTACATTTTGTGTTCTTATGAATCACTATGTTGGACACACAAATTATATGTTCTGCCTACATTTGCCCTATGGACTGCTAGCTTGAGATCCCAGACCATGAAGTTTCCCTCCGTTTTTAATTGTTAATGATTAATTGTTAATTGTTTCACATAATGCAGTCCATGAGGGATTTTATTTGTTGGTTGAGAATTGGGTAGAGGACCCATGATGCCCACGATGCCAGAACTTCTGAACTTGCTCTATAGACTGGAAAAGATTTGTGGTGATGCAATCCATGTTTCAATAGAAATTACACATATGCCAGTGTCTGAAATCCTTTTTACTATGTTAAGAACTGGTTTGCGTCCTCAGTTCTAATGGGCCCCAAGCTGTTGGTTAAGCAAAGCTTCTTTATAGGAAAGATGAGGGAGACCTTCTTGGATATCAGCTGGCTACCAACTTGATGGTAGTTTTCACAGACTCACAACAATATTCAAGGTGCTAGAAAAAAATTCATAGCCACGGGCAGAATATGGGGTAACCATAAGTCTTCTGCACATGTTATTTTCTGATAAACATATTTCCTGAAGCACAATTATATTTCTCTACTTAATTTTAATTCTATATCTGCCATTTGTTAAACTCACCAAACAATTAGTTGTTATTTAAATAGGTATAAGAAAATCTGCAACAGGTTAATTGCATGTTATATAAAAGAGAATTTTCTGTGTCTCATTTTTGTAAGGTTGTCACATTTATTTTTGCTGGAAATTTATTCATATTTGAGGTGATTCATTTAAAGAATTTATATTCATTCTTTATATAGTAAAAATTGAAGCTTTTTTTTTTGAGACAGAGTTGAGACAGAGTCTCACTTTGTCACCCTTTGAAGAGTGCTGTGGCATCACAGCTCACAGCAACATCCAACTCTTGGGCTTAAGCAATTCTCTTGCCTCAGCCTCCCAAGTACCTGGGACTACAGGCACCTGGCACAACACCCAGCTATTTTTTGTTGCAATTCTCATTGCTGTTTTAGCTGGCCATGGCTGGGTTCAAACCCTCCACCCTCAGTATATGGGGCTATCACCCAACCCACTAAGCCACAGGTGCTGCCCCAAATCGAAGCTTTATTTATATTTATTTATTTATTTTTTTTTTTTTTTTGAGACAGAGCCTCAAGCTGTCACACTGGATAGAGTGCTGTGGCTTCACAGCTCATAGCAACCTCCAATTCCTGGGCTCAAGCGAGTCTCTTGCCTCTGCCTCCCAAGTAGCTGGGACTACAGGCGCCCGCCACAACGCCCGGCCATTTGTTACAGCCGTCATTGTTGCTTGGCGGGTCCGGGGGCTGGATTCGAACCTGCCAGCTCAGGTGTATGTGGCTGGCGCCTTAGCCTGTTGAGCCACAGGCGCTGAGCCTATATTTATTCTTTACATAAGAAAAATTGCAAACAAAGCCCTTCATATTATTAATTCTTAGCA